>JAANSM010002524.1:0-14827 GCA_036850725.1 Orchesella villosa
ATGATTATGTGATGACGAAATCTCATAAATAAAGATAAGATTGGATACGGGGGATGAGAAGGAAGACAATTACAAATTACGTCAATATTCGTCGAGTCGATTGCGACAACACTGTTCATCTTTATCATTATTTTTACGAATGTATATTTTGCCAAAATAAGTTTAATCTTTTGTAATTTTCAAATGAAAGCCGTAATAAAACTAGATAATACATAAAACGTATCTGTATATTTTTGGAAAGCGTTTGTGGTAATTTTATTTGGATAGCGAGTCGATTTCGAAGTTGTAATTGAATGTTGATCTTAATCAATATGCATTTATAGAGATCTTAAGAATAGTCATTTTTACCTATTATTAAAAGGATTGGTAAAATTCTGCTGAACTAGATAATAATGCAAATGTTTCAAACCCTTATTCATCTTATTTCAGATTGCAGTGGCTAGCCTATCTTGAATTTTCACATTCTCGGGATGAAGTCCACGAACTCTCTTGGGAATCCATTCCAGAAAAGATACCTTTGTCACAGAAACTTTGGGAAATGGTCCAGAACGGAGGCATTCCTCATTCGTTGAGACCACAAATGTAAGTGAAGCGTTAACTTTTCGGGTGAATACTGAAATGAAAATAAAACTATACAGTTATTACATTTGAGTAATACAAACAAGCTCTTAAATAGTAAGTAAAAATATAGAATTTTGTTAATTTATTTTCAAATTATTTCAATTATTTGTTTTAGGTGGTGCAGGTTAAGTTCAGCTTTAGAGAAAAAGTCAAACACCTTCAATCTCCCATACTGGAAGGTAGTCAAAGAATCAACTGCAAATGAGTATTTTTCATACGCCAAACATATTAGAGAAGGACCTTACCAGAATTTTACCCGGAAACGGTTGTTTCACCAAATCAGACTCTCCAGGAATTCCACGTTTGCGACGAGTTTTACGGGCTATTTCCTGGCTCTACCCCGACGTAGGATATTGTCAGGGGTTTGGAACGGTTGTAGCTCATTTGCTATTACTTTTAGAAGAAGAGGATTGTTTTTGGTTAATGTGTGCCATAATTGAAGACGTTGTTCCAGCATCCTATTTTACCAACGATTTTATTGGAATCCGAACAGACAGCTTAGTTTTAGCCAACTTAGTTGCTGAGTTTTTCCCAGAAGTGGATGTCCTACTTAAAAGAACATGATATTGAGGTATTTGCTTTTGCTTAAGTGTGCAAAAGTTATGACTAATTGTTTTGTTTAATTTTCTTGTAAAACTTGTTTATGAATTTTTTTAGCTTGGGTTAATCGTGTTCGCCTGGTTTTTAACTTTCTTCGCTTCAGTCGTCCACGTAAAGATTTTACTTCGGATATGGGATTCATTTTTTGCTGAAGGCTGCTCTTTCCTCTTCAAAATCATGCTCTCATTGATTAAGTTTAAAGGTAACTGTAATGCAGTATTTTAAACGCTTTTTGTTGTTTATTTATGACGTATGAATTTAACCATTAACTTCTGGTTTTCGTTTCAGTGAACGATTTACTTAAGCTTAAAAACTCCGCAGAGATTTTTAACTTCCTCTCTGATTTGCCGTCAGAGGTTGATGATTTTGAAGCATTGGATATCCACAAGTTTGACAGCATTAATCCAAATAGATTGGAGCAAGAAAGAAGAAAGTGTGCATCCCAAGTAGTTACTGATGGCTCTGTGTTTTCAACTAAATGCCGTCGCGTTAAGAAGCGTGATTGTAGGAAATTAGAAAAATCCAAAAGTAGTACGAACGTTTTAAAGACTATATTCGGAGAAAAACGGTGGCCCTGAAGATTTAAAAACCAAAAATATCCGACAAACAGGTAAACACCAAGTAATACATTTCATAAACAGTATTCCATTATTTCTTTAAAAAATATTGAGCATTTAATATTGGAATTTTATGTTGATTTACATTATAGAGATTATGGTTGAGCTTCATGACTCTATTACACAAATCGGTAGACATTTCATATCAAGCGATCAGAATTTTATGAAAGTTAGTTTAGAACCTGACTTCACAAAGGAGTCACATGCCAAAGATTTTGAGAGATTTACTCAAGGATATAATATGAACGGTTACAAGAGAGCCAAAGCATTAGTGGGTATGTGCAAAAAATCATGTAATTGTGTTTCCTTCCTGAACACATTATTACAGCCGTATTTCAATAATTTGTTTCCTTTTTCCAGATTTCGAAAGGAGAGACGACGACGAGCTTGGCTTTCGTAAAAACGATGTAATCACTGTCATCAACTGCAAGGATGAGCACTGTTGGATAGGAGACTTGAATGGGTTAAGGTAGCGTTCTTCATTATGATTTGGAATTGACATGTTTTCTGAAAACGTTTTACGTGTTTTTACTTCATGTATGACGTAATCCCTTCTGCTGACGTAGGGGATGGTTTCCAGCCAAGTGTGTTATCCTTTTGGATGAACGATCCAAACTCTATAGTCCCGCTGGCGATGATTCAGTTACCGAAGGTATAGCTGATTTGATAAGAGGATCCCTGTGTCCTTGTTTGAAACGTATTTTGGAATATGGAATGAAAAGACCAAATACACTTGTGGGCCCAGTGCATCCTTACATGTTTATCGAAGAAGTTGCCTTGAAAGAGATTGAAAGGGATTTTAAATCTGTTTACTCACGTCTTGTTCTCTGCAAAACATATAGACTGGATGAAGATGGAAAAGTACTGAGCCCTGAAGAGGTATGCATAATATTATGCTAACTCCAGCATTCTCTTTGTAAGTTATTTTATGCCCACAACATAATAATATTTTGGTACACAGCTTTTATACAGAAGTGTGGAGCTCGTGAACCGATCTCATGATAAAGTGCAAATGGATATCAAGCTAAGAAGCCTTATCTGCTTGGGGCTAAACGAGCAGGTTCTGCATCTCTGGATTGAAATTCTCTGTTCATGCACCGAAATAGTTAACAAATGGTACGATATGTTTTTATGCAGTGTCTAGTTGTAAGATATATGTATTAAAGAGGTACTTGTAGTGGTAAATTCTGTCCTATATCATTTTCTTTTTGCGTGCAGGTACCATCCATGGAGCATTATGAATAGTCCGGGATGGATAGGCTTAAAGTGTGAACTAAGAATCCTTTCCCAGTTCTCCTTCAACTTGTCAGTTGACTGGGAGCTTAAAGCTTTGAAGGAAGAAAAGTTGGATGTAAAAAGCGGAGTTCAAGACATGTTAGTAAAGCATCATCTTTTTTCGTGGAATCTGTAATCATGAATGCAAAGGTGTTACTTCCGGGGTTTTCTCAACCTTTCTTCCTGTCATCTTACAAAAATCACTTCAGGCGCATTTAGCTGATGTAACTTATTCCCATTCCACACCAAACTCAACCCCCGCAGAGAAGAGACTAATTAAGTTACCAGAGCTCACTCATAGCAGGCTGACCTCTCGACACTCGAGCTCTCTCTTGACGATTATTATATACCTGTCATGTTCCTGACTAAAATGACTTCCATTTTGAACTTTCACCGTCAAAACATCATAATAAATTAAATGACCAGCGATTGTCGATATCGACTATTATTATATGTCAACATGTGTCATGCGTACTATTATTTTACTATATATTACTATCATATTCTCAATGTCTGTACAGCACATACATATGTCAAAGTTTCAAACCCCAATTCAGCTCTAAGAATATACACCAAATGTGATTTTGAAATTAAGCCAATTAAATGTCATTAAGTACGTAAGTGTGTAAAGATAAGTATGCGTTTCTACAACGTCCCTTTTCCTTCCGAAACATGGATTTTTCCGAAAGCATATATTAATTCATAAAGTTGACCTTACTTTGGATGTCGTACCGCACGCGCACGTACCGTTCTAGCATAAAGTAATAATTAATTCATTCTACAATCACAATAAAATAGATATCATCAATCATCAAAAATCCCTTTGTGAATTAAATGATGTTCAAAATTATCCATATTCCATCCCATAATATACTATATACAATCCAATCACCAATCACCATTTAGTTCATCAAATCCGTTTGGTAGACAATGCCAAAAACGAGAATCTCAGATCGAACGAATTTTACGTCTTTTGCTTCAAGCAAGCTCAACAAGTAAAGATATAGCTTTTCTTATGTACATTTTTATACATAAAGCTAAAGCTAAGCATCAGCACATTCTACATCTACCTCCGTGTAGCGGCAATTCTTTTTGGTAATAAAAGGATAGTCTTTTACTGTGTATCCGTTGAGGTATTATACTTATACTTATGTACGATGATATATCGTTCTTTTAGATCTTACAGTTGGTGTGTTATATATAAACATGTGAATAAGTATCTGCAGCAAACAATCGTGTTATGTATTATATTTTTGTATGTGATTAGTGTTTTTTTATCTTAATAGTTTAATACTTCTAACTGTGACACATCCATCAGTGAATTAAAACCTCAACGTAAATAATTATTCAGTAGCAAAAACCAAATATAATCATTGATCATTATAATCAACAACCTTTAAGTTTGAAGTTGTAAGTTTAACAGCAGCTAAAATAATGAATTTACATATAAAAACATCACAAAAAGCTTTTATTTGACACTTAATGAAGATCAGTTGTGGGACTGCATAGTAAATTATTATTGTTTTTTATTGTGAGTAAAAAAAGTTGAAAGTGGTGTTTGTAAATGATTTCAATTTCGGAAATTGAATGTGATAGTGACGTAAAAATTCTTTATCATTTATTCATCATTCGTTGAGACGATTGTTTTGCATGATTGGCTACTGTTGACTTTAACTGTTAACTACAGCACAACTGACTTAAATTAACTTCACTAAAATCCTATTAAAGACTGTCAAGAAACATTGAATATTGTTGTACTCCTTCCATTGTGACATTACATTCAATTTTCGATCCGAAGGAAAATGATGTCTTCTAAAATGTTTGGTACACCAACTGGGTACACTTCTCCGGGCTTCACATCCCATTCTCAACCACTTTCCTCCACATCGGGTATGGGTCCGCCAGTTGGAATGACTTCCCCAAACATCTCTGGGTTTAGTAGCGTGTCTTATATCCCAGCAACTGGGGGAGGTTCTCCTATACTTCAGAGCCCAGCTGATAACAAATTCCCTGCTGGAGGTGGTCCCGTAGTCTTCACTCCTCAGAGAAATGTGAGTCCTAATAGTGTTGTTCCAAGCGCTGTCCCAGCTTCACCATATTCCTATTATAATGGGGGCACTGCAAGCAGTTTTATTCAGACACCACCTCCATCATACGGAGCCCCAGTTTCTCATACTCCTCCACCGTTTTCTTCTACAATGATGACTTCGAATCCGACGTACGCCAGCCCACTCGCACATGGATATGCTCATCCACAACATTTTACGAATTCACAGCCTTATGGATATGGAGTAAGAGCTCTTGCCGGGACGTATACTTATCATAGTCCATCATATCAACAACCTCCACCTCCTCTTTACAATCAACACCATAGTCCACGTGACGTAAGATTTATTTACATTATCGTAAAAGTAATGCTTTAATTTTGTAAGTTTGGGGTTATTTTGCATTGGTTATTGGTTTGAATTTTTGTTTGGGATTTTAGGAAGTTGCGGAACCAATGCACTGTTCACCGGTTGGACAGGCGCAACATCATTCAGTTGCTAGCCCTAATTACCAACAAGTACAGAGGAGTCCTCCACGTCAGCAGTACCTCCCAACGTATTTTACTGGAATCGACCATCTTGTCGCAGCGGTACCAGCTCGTCCTCGAAGGGTTTTTGAAAGATCTCCATCGACATCTCCTCCTGCAACGGGAGGAGGTAGTAGATCACCTCAATCGAAATCCCCAACCTCATGGTTTCAGCAGGAGGGAGTTCAGCAGACTGGGGGTTTTACTGGACAGGTTGAAAGCACTAGCCCTACTAGTGGTGGTTATGCCATTAGAGGGCAAGCACAGATGCCAAATAGACAATTAAGGTTTACAGATACTCAGCATTTTCAAGATATACAAGCTGCTGAGGAAAAAGAAAAGGCAAAACGAAGCGGTCCACCTGTTCGTGGCTTTGGTATTTAACTCTTTCTCCTCCTAACAATAATTATTCCCGAAATGCTTTAGATATGTTCATAACTTTCCTGCTTGCTTTTTATTACTAGGAACATCAGAAGAAGTTAATAACTTTATAAATTCTCCTCTTTTGCAAGAGAATAATAATATTGTTCCTGGAGCTGCGATTTCTCAGGAAGCAATCAACAAAGCTCGCACCTCAACTCCACTTGCGGAGTCGAATTGGATAACGGTTTTTGGTACAGAATCAACAAAATTATAGACAATTTTCGTATGTGAAATATTAAACAAATATTTAAAGGTTTGAATTTCATTGTATTATAGGGTTTCCTGCTGCTGCAGCTGCTTTTATTCTTACACATTTTTCACAATACGGTTCCGTTATTCAAAGCAAATCGAATCCCGGAGGTAATTGGCTTCATATCCAATACAACTCACGGATTGACGCGAGACGAGCTTTAGCATGTAATGGGAAGGTGTTGGGTGGTACAATTATGGTTGGTGTTGTAAGCAGTCCAAAGGAGGTAATTGAAATGTATGAAAAACAACAAAGGGATGCACAAACAGGTCCAAGTTCTAGTGGTTCCAGTCATCACCAGCAATCAACAATAAAGTCTCCACTCCAAGAAAGAAATACGGACACCTCGGAGCCAACAAAGATTCGAATTCGTCCACTTGCTGGTACGAGCCAAGTCGGAAGTGGGTTCGCATCTCCTGTATTAGGTGGAAGTGGCGATAAAGCGACTCAAGGACCTGGTAGTGAAACGAATTCTTCAATTCTAAAGGAAAATCAAAATGAAAATATTCCACTTCCTTCTGCTTCTACTGGTATGTTAACAAAAGCAATGGAATACATGTTTGGATGGTAGGATGAGAATGTAGTAAGGCGATGGTCCAGCCCAGCCAATGTTTTTAAAGTTATATTAAAGCCATAAGATAAAACATACGATAATGCAGAATGCAAATATTTTATAGATACTTTATACTGCTACTTATGTGTCTAAATTCTTAGATTGATTGTTGAATTGTAAGATTTTATGCATTTTCTCTTGTTATCTGTTCTCGTTTTTATGTTCTCCTCATAGTTGTATTGTTGTATAGACTGTGAGAAAGTTTTTGTTTGTTGATAGAAAGTTCGTGTTATAGCGAACGCAAATGTATCCCAGAAGAGATGATGTTTTGAATATTTTCGTGGTGCACTTAAGTTTCTACGAATAAATGTTTATAATGAACTATATTTACTAAGTAGGTGTATTCTACTAGTCTGTTATATTATGGCAAAGTGATGGGCATACTTTAGGTTTCCTTCCTTGTGGTATTTCTATGTCGATGCAGCGCATAAACTATTCCTAACTGTGAATATCAGCAAGCATATTTTAGCTTCTGTCTGTTTGTTTTCTTACGGGATAAGGTTGATATGAAATGACATGGATTAAATGTGAAGGATTTGCTCTTTTTCAGAGAAGGTGAGAATGAAGTTTAGTTTGTTTATTAATGATGTTGTGCACGAGTTTCGCTTAACTTTCCTTTCGTCTGGTCGGTTTGTCTGGCTTTGAACAGAAGTTAGAAGTAACGTACAACATAACATGATGCACGAGCACGAGTTCCCTTTTAGTCTGATCCCCTTTTACATTGTAACATGTAGCAAGTCATCGGAATCGAAAGTAAAAAGTTTGGTAGATGAAAGGTGACTTTGAAAAGAAGAAGTAGAGAAAGCAAGTGTTGTTTCATAATGTTGATTATTTTTATGTTTTGCGTGAGTAATATAATATGACATTTATAAGGTACGTTCATGAAAACTCGGATGTATTTGTTCTGTATTTCATTTTACCCCATCGACGTTGGATGGAAAGGCATTGCTTTCTCCAATACATCTGTGGTTTAGATGCTGATGTGTTGACGAGGAGTGAAGTATGAAGAAGGCCGTAGATGATAGATGTATTCCGTACTCTATCCACCTTTTTTCGGATGCAAAACTTTCTACTAGCGTATCACGTTATTCACATTTCACTGGCCACGTTTGTCCAGATTGTCATAAACTGAAACGTGAATGAAGTCACTTGTCGCTTCATTAAAGAATGTGTATCATTTCAGTTTCAATAATTTATTATACACTTCATAAGAATATTGTGAAATGCTGATATGCTGATACTGAGTAGTTGAGTGTTGAGTCATGAATTAAATAGAAATTATCAATCCCAGGCTGTTTTTTGGAATCCAATCCAGTAGAGACGTGTGCATACTCGAGGCATATATACTTACTTACTTACACTTACTTAGTATGCTCTTTCCCGGAAATCTTGAAGCACTTAAGTTTTTAATGAACCCCAACTTACGATAATTGATTTACAAATTCCAGACTTTCACTTATTAGTTCGAACTCGACATCATAATTTGTGATACTAACAACAAGACCTGGAACATCAGCCTAGATATACATTACCTTTCGATCATATTAACGATAATTTTTCGGTAGAAAATGAAAATTAAAACCTGTCTTGAACGACGGGACTTAGAATTGGATTTGGAAGGAAAGTTTTGATCACAAAGTTGATACTCTCTAGTCTCTATACCAAAATCGAATGGAATTAAAGTGAAATAAAATATGCTGCAATATATCTTTTCCAGAATCTCTGAAATCATAAATAATATTTTTTAGCACACTGACGTTTTGAATTTATTCCTTAGTTATAGTTAGTTACTTTTTAAATTATTTGCAAGACAAGTGTATTGCAACCTTTCATCCGATTGGCTAATCATTTACAGGCTTACGTACACGTGTTATCGTTTTTGTGCTGCGTTTACACTTTACTCATCTGAAGCCTCAAACGAAAAGGGCATGTTTCATATTTCAAGTACTCTCTCATCTCTTGGAGTAATATCTCTTTTTAAATAAATCATGATATTCATGATGTACCGAAGAGTCACCCGGTTAAGTAAATTTTATTGTGAGTGTGGAATAAAAGGATACATTGCATTACAATGTCATCTTCATATTCTTCATCGTTCATCTTATAATACGTGTTCAACTTTAAATTACACTGACGATTCCTGTGAGTAATGCAAATGATTTTGCTTAAAGTCATATCATTATATGCATGCATCTATGTATTTGATGAGTCCCCGAGACCACATCATAGTCACAATTAAATTCTATCTAGTTGTGGAAATACCCTCCGGCATTCAAAAATAAGAATATAGTCGGTATGTTAATTTTCTTATCCTAAATAAAGAGTACTAAGAAACAAAACAGAAGAAAATAATTAAAAATAGGGGCCAACTGAGAATAGCCCATCATCATCATCCATATATAACACACACTTTCACCTGTGTAGCACAAAACTACGAACTACGGCAAGCAACCCGAAATGGTTAAGAGGTGCAAGCTGCAGTTGACTTGAATGACATAACTGCAAGAAAGCGAAACCACAAACCTCAGCACAGTAATATTACTGAGAAGAGGAAGAGGTGATGATTAATGATAAGTAATGTCTATTATTTTCAAAGGGTAAGCCCCTGAGAAATCCTTTCGTTGAAATATATGGTATGAAAGCCAAGAAAAGCAATGAATTTGTTTATTCAACCACAACGCATGGCATATAACCTTCAAATTAACAAGAAGACGTTTACTCATTACGGAAAAAATACTTGAAGCGTAAACAATTCGAATGCTAAAAGGCAAATACATTTATTAAGGTGTTTCCAAATGTTCAAAACGCTCTGTAAAAGTGTGCAAGCTTTTATATGTCAAATCAATGTTTGCGAAAAATAAGTTATAACATCTTGTATTATTATTATAATACCTTAATACCTTCAGGTTCTAATTTGGCCTTGAAAACTAACTCGAAACGTAAGCACTGAATGAAAGGAACTATATGATAATTACAACTGACAAAGCAGATTGCACATACTTAAGTGGAATGTCATTTCAATCATCATGTGAAGTGAATCTGGAAACTTGATTCATTGTCATTATGCAACATATAACAAAACCCAGCTCATAACATAGCCCTGTCGGTTTGTCTAAAAATAAGAAACGAAAAGAGTTTGTACGTTTCTCTGAATTGGTGAAGGCCAAAATCAAGTAATATGAAGCATCCATTTCTCTCATTTCCAACTTTGCTTTTATGTACATGTACATACTAAAATTGATTGATTTGATGTGATTTATAAATACGATTTCTGAATGTGTCTAATATTCCTTTTTGTAATTCGTTAGTTTAAGATAAGTTGGTACGATTGATTTGATTTCTTGCTAATAATAAAGGACTGCTTACCTAACCTAAAGACTACATAAGTTCCAACTAGTAATAAAGACTGTTTACCTTGTAGTTGAATTTAATACAGTTTTCATTTCATTCAAGTTATCAATAAAACGTTTGATGTGGATGTGATAATATGAATTCGTGCATTGCTTTGTGGAATCCAGTTTAAAACCCTACAAGCTAAAACCTAAAACCTTGCCTTGCATAATCATGTTCAGGCAGCGAGGCAGCCATTTCTGCCTGAATATAATTGAATTAAACTACAACTTGAAATTCATGAGTTTAATTTCGCCTAACAATATCTTTATGCCTTATATTAACTATAAACAGAAAAGTGTACAAAAAGTCATAATCAAGGATAATCAAAGTGAAACCATGCACATTCTTCAACTTTCATGACGCAAATGTTGTGACACACAACTTGCATCTGATACTTGTGAGAATCTATTTTAGGTGTGATTATTTACTATAAATATATACAGTTCGATTCAATACTACATTATTTGATTATAATATAATTGAGTCAACGAGTTTTCACTATTAACCAGTACAAGATATACGTGTATATGCGTTTGCACACCACACAACCGCAACTGGTGGTGAAGGACAAAGGACCACCTCATTGCCTATATACATTCTATCTAACTGTTAAAATGCTCGTGATGTCTGGAAATTAAACTTGTGTAGAAGAAAAGAAGGATATAGTATAATTGAATTAAACAAAAGACTGGAAATAGTACTCAAAGCAGTGGTCTGCCAGTGACGACTCTTTCCTTTTGTATTGTCATTTTTTCAATCTCGCAAGCATTCTGAATAATTTCCAGCTCAAAGAATTACCAGAGAAGCCTTTTAAGTTACGCTGTTACTTGGCTGTTACACATACGTTTTATCATGTTGTAGCAACTAATCCTGTAAATTTTCTAGTCTGGCTAATCGTCAGATGTAGTTATAGCTCAAGCATCTAATGTGAACTCCATGAACCATGGTGCACCATGGTGCGACTGGAAACTATAATTATACCAGGTTGCAGTACTTTCACTCAAGTGAAAGTTCCAAAACAGTCACTCATTTGTTATGAACGTGTATAATTACTGACTGAGAGAGTAAAAAAAATGTTCTGGCTCTAACTAGCCAGACTTTTCACTCTTTTTCATAAGAGTTTTGCTTCGAGAATACTTGTAAATTCTTTTATTACCCCAAGTGCCAAGCCAAGACCAAATGTAGAAGTCTTTGCATTTTGATTTGGATGAAGGCTGAAGTTCAGCGTACTTTTACTTACAGATGCAAGATGATGTGCCAAGGATGATAGAATGATAGCTCATTGTCATTTCCGTTCACTCCATACTTGTCACAAACTCAGGTTTATTCCTTTGAACATCAGAGGAGAGGCGAACAAGTTTAAAAACATAATTACTAATTGAATCCCGTATCTCATAAATATGACTATGAAGTAATCATTTTCTTTGATTTTTGAAATCTCGAATCGACACATTGTATAATTATAAAAGCTGAAACTCGACATGTAACCTTGTGTAGCTTAAAGTCAAGTTTCAAAATTATGTCGACTCCTTCTTATAAGATCTTTTAATCTTTGATGCTATCTGACACAAATAAGCACTTCAACGGTATTGTATGAAAATTTTACAATGGAAAAAAATTGTAATGATACAGAAACGAAAGGTTCTGTTTATCAGAAATGATTTAAGGGTATTAGTTGTCTGAAAAGGCTAATATCTTGGTAAAATGACAAAAGCGACTTCACCTTTGCCTCACTAATAAGTAGGCTCTGTAGACCAGAAAATGATAAATGATTCCTAGATGCTCGTTATCATTAATGTTTGAAAATCTAGATAAGTATGTACTCGTACATAAAGCAAATAGCATTCACAATAGTACATCCGTAATTACATTTTCTACTACGTTGTATTTATCGATTACAATGGTAATTTCAATTTCTTTGGAGCGTATGAAGTATACGATACAGTTTTCTATTGAATGAGCATCTACTGGAAGTAACTAATTTTTTCGGGAGAATAGTTTAGTTGAATGAGTGCTAATACTAAATGAGAACTTCCTCCCCCGTACCATTGTTCCACCTGCCCACGCTAGTACATAATGACGATAATAGGTTTAGAAACGCTGGCGTACAATCAATATTTAACTAACATGAATGTAACGAAGACCATGTTTTAGGAAAAAGATGAAAAGGATACATAGTATTTGGCCTCATTGTACGAAGGTTCCATTCATGTAACATAACGTACATCATATTATACGAGATCAAAGACCTTATATAAGAACATTCAACTCTGTGTATTATACTTGCAGTAGTGTGATAAGCACAATTTGTACTACTACTTTAATATTCTCGAAATGAACTACAAGATGGTTGAGAGATTAGCCAAAAAATTCAGTAAAAATATTCAACAAGCAATCGGAAAATAAAATTTACTCGGAGCATTGACCAAAAGACTCAAGGCCATGCTACACCAGAACTATTTATTATGAATACGGCGAAAAAATATATTTTCTACATTTTTTATCATCGCTCAGGAGCTCAAGAATCGTAAATGAGAAGTGGAATACGATGATGTGGGCATGAAAAATACAATCATGTTCTTTGTAGTCTCGTTCTAATGATCAAATTATATAATAAACGATTTACAAATAAACGTAGATGCCACTATCTCAAAACAGAACTAAGTTTCCTACCTAAGTACATAAGTACATACCGCTACTCTTTTGTAAATTATTCATTGTAGGTTGTAGATGTTACCAGGCCTTACCTCCAAATTTGATTTGCCTCTTGAGGGATTTCATCACACATACACGTTAAGTTCTAGGAGCTCATTTGCTCCGCAGTTTTTGATTATGGTGTAATATAATTATCGTATCGCCAATCGCATACGAGTCGGAAGTAAAATGGCAAAGCTTTTCTTTGAGAGAACTAATTATGCAGTTGGAAAAACTCATACAAGCTAGCTGGTTTTGCAAGAGCAGATAAAATCGTTGTCGGCTATAGAACATTCTATTTTTGACTCACGAGATAGAGATTCATGAGAATAATTGCTGGGAGGGTAAGAAGATGCACGTCGATGTCATGTTTGCTTGCAATCTTGCAAACTCTGCTTCTATATGCCCTCTGAATCAACCGGAAATGAAAAACGCTTAATTCACTTTCACTTCTGTTTGATGTGGTTCTTGCTAGGAAAGTAAATACGGCGAGAGTAACGTTCGAAAATACCTTACTTCCTTGTCATCTTATAGGAAAAGGTAATCTGATTAGAATAGACGTTGCAGACATGAAGGATCTTGTACGTTAATATTAATGAGTTCGCTACAATTTTCAAACCGATAATAAAGACTTGCCTAATAAATTTATCTCTATTTATTACCTTCTCGTCTTCCTTATGTAATAGGAATGTAGTATTTTTCTTCAAAGCATGAAACATCATTTCTGACGAATGAATGAAAAATTTGAATTGAAATATAGAATGGGGAACAATAAATGTACGTTCACAAAATCTCATATATTTCATGCTTCCTTGTCTAGTTTTGGTAACTGATGCTTGTCATTGCACTTTGCACTGTGTGAATGACATAATGATGCGCTTTTATCGCTAAAATAGAGCATCAACCGATTTCAGTTCACTAAATCATCATCATCATCGTAATCATCTCACCTCCGGAAATGAAGGTCACCGTAAAAACGAATTAATTCGGCACTGTCAGTACCGTACTGATTTCTGTTTACATAATCGTGATTAAAAAACAATATTTAGAGTATATTGATTATTCACAGACAATAGGGTTGCACGTGCGTGTTTAGTTCCGTAGATATCCATGTTTTGAATTCACGTAATGATTTTTAGATTTTCTGTTATTAAAACAAACCTTTTTGATGTAGGATACTAAATTTAGTTAATTCTCTCCATGCAATAATATAATATGTCCCAAATTAATAAATTATCGTCCTTCCTATATGTTATTCTCACAATTTTTTAATGAAAAGAAAGTTTACTAGCATGCCTAAAGCACATTGACAAAGGGAGCGTATACTTGGTAGATATTCCCTTTGTCAATACATAATATAATGCATGACTTCTGAAGTTTAGCTTCAGACTCAATATGAAATACTAACTACAAATTAATGCCATTTAGGTTTTATTCTGTAGAGATAGATTTAATGTTGAATTTTAGTTTTGACGAAACTTTCTTTGCTTTAGTAGACAGGAAACATTAAATTTATTTCAAACAAAACTTGTAGCTACAAAAAATTTCATGTAAAAAATCATTTTTGTAATGACTTCATTGTATACATTTCATTAGTTTTGGAAGCACCATATGACGTAAAATAAAGATAAAAATCATCGAAATCATTAATAATTATTATTATGTAAATACAGGGAACCTTGACTACGGGTACGTGCAGACGGGCTGAAAACGTCGAAAAAAATACTTTTTAAAAGTTGGGGGAAAACAACAATTTTTCCCCCAACTTC
>JAANSM010002525.1:0-14825 GCA_036850725.1 Orchesella villosa
TGAAAACCACAAGTAAAGCAAATGAGCACAGCATGCATATAACTTTATTGAGATTGGAGGTTAAAACCTAAAGATATGGAAATGGTAGTGGGGCAGTGTAACTACAAACCATATTTTTTGCTTCTACAGAATTCTTTTAACAACCAAAATTCCTTTGCGTTACTATAATACACAAGTTTCTATATCAGAATTTTCTCTCCAAAGATTTCAGATCCATCATTCATGAAGTGAGAAAGCAAAAAGTGGTGTTTTTCTGCAGATTTTCTTTTTCTTTCACTTGCTATTTTAGCTGTTACTA
Organism: Orchesella villosa; assembly: GCA_036850725.1. NCBI lineage: Eukaryota > Metazoa > Arthropoda > Collembola > Entomobryomorpha > Orchesellidae > Orchesella > Orchesella villosa. The sequence continues at coordinate 299 of JAANSM010002525.1, forward strand.
AAAACAGCCACTTTAGCATCTGCTTTTACACTTTATGTACTTCAATGCCTATTTGATTCTTTCCTTTCTATAGAAGAAAGGCTGGATTTGTGCACGTGTACAGGAGGCTCAGGTAATTTTGATGCGGGCCCCGATTTTAAGCAACAATTATGCAGCCACTCGCTCCTCGCGTGCTTTAGTTAGTATCAGCTATCGTGTCGGAATTGGAATAAATCAACCTTTATCAGTCCTCTCATTCATATCAGACATGAACTGAATAAAAACGGAAATGAATGGTGATGATTGCCAATCACCCAAAAAAATCATCAAGCTAAAAAAAATGCTAATCAATCTAATCATTCATGATTTATCTTTGCTGAGCTGTGGCATTGATGAGTAAACGGAACAATAAAAAAAATATAATTTGGCTTTCGTAATTTCTTCCCTTGGAACAGTGGAATGATGAAAAACCAAAAGAACACCGAGCTCAACCAAAAAAAACCTCATAAAAGAAGAAATCACTAGCAATTACTCTCCTTATTATTCAATTGGAACCAAGGTTCATTGAACTATAATTGTATGATAATCCGCCATCGTTTTATTCCCCCAAAAATAGTTACATATCCATATTACATGGTGATATTACTATCGACATTATTAGGCTTTGGAACGCTGGAGCTGGAAGCACAATCGGGAAAATGATGGATGAGATTTATTTTTGTCTTAAGAAGACACAAGAAATGAATACACCACACGTGTGGCAACTAGGATGAAAGTGAAAACATGTATTATTACATTATATTGAATCTTAGCATCATCAACATCAATATCAATGTATTTCATATGTACATGAAAGAAAGCACATGTATTGGGATATTGGAAAGACGTGTCTTGTTTCCTCCTTCATCCTTTATCATTCCCCAGCACACGAGTTATGGCTTGTAAGACAAAGTATTTTTACTTCTTGTGATGGATATTTTCATAAAACAACAGAGATTACATTATCATCCTTTGGGTATATATATACTTATATAGAATATATAGATACGTATGGCTAAGAACAAGGCCGTATTATGGGCGGTCTCCCCATTTCAATGTCAAACAGGCTTACAGCTTCCTTTCCCCCACCACCTCCACCTTTGAAGCCATATGATTTTTTTTCTCTCCTCCTTTTGAGAAAGTAAAAAAGGAGAGAAGAATGAGATGGTTTTGGTGCCAGGACGTGAGCTAAAGAGTTATTTACATTTTCTTATGTTTACACTCCCATTCAAATCCTTTCAAGCTCCTACACACACGAGCAAATCTCAAACATTCCCTTTTTCTGATCGGATCATTGGAAAGAATGGAAGAAGAAAAAGAATTGCTACATATATTTTTTTCTTCTACGGATCATCATTCTTATCGTTCACCAAACACTGTTGTATACAACAAGGGAGCATATGGGAACAAGGAAGCCTGATTGAATTATTGTGACGGTGACGACGAGATCTGGAAAAGGAAGCTGTTGTTCACCTTACCGTTCTTGACAACAGCATATACAATATAGCATAATACAAATGTGGCTGGAGTGAAGCTGCTTACTTATTACGGGATTTGAAGGGCCACCTTTTTCATCCCGGTGGAGTTCAGAGGTACAGTAATCTGAATGTTGGAGATTTGTTTAAATAAATCAAGAATGTAAACAACCCTTTTAAAAGTATTAAAAATGAAAGTGAGATGGGAGTAAAGAATATATGATGATAGCACACGCTCACACAGGTATTCAAATAAGCATACATAACTGTCTGTATACTTTGGCATTGTCCATGTCTGCTTGATAAATTTAGTTGGAAAATAACTTGTCATTAAGATCCTATTTCCAATTCTGGAGAATAATGAGATAAAACAAAAGTAAGAACTCTAGAGTTTGCCCTACTTGCTTTCCGCTCATGGTGATGATGAACAGTAGTGTATTGTGTTGCGTCGCATTCTCATCCCAAAGTTCTCATTCGTCATCATTAACAACAAAAAAAAGTTGCCCACTTTTAATGGAATTTTGTATGATTTACAGGAATAATAGAACAATTTGAAATGAAAGTGGTAATCGCTGGCGAAAATGAGTATAGTATGTCTTAATTTGTTCACTTTTCTCGAACAAACTCATTTATAGCTAAAAACTGGTAGAATACAGGAAAATGCTTTGGGTTCATTAAAAACTCCTAAAGTAATCATTCATATTCACCACCTTGCTTTCTTTCGACTTTTGCTGTTTATTCCCTCAATATCGAATTTCCATTATTTTCCTCATTATTTCGGGAGATCTCGCCGCTTCACACTCACACACTAACAAGAAAAACAATGACGATGTACGTTTGAGCTTGAATATTGTGCAAAAAAATAAGTTTATCATATCGTCTTTTGATGTAAGCGTCGGCCTCCCGTAATTACTTTGCAATTTGCATGGTTTTTTATATAAAAAACTGCGAATCGGATACCTTTTCGCCTTAATTGAAACAAACTATTTTTGTCCACTTTTAATTGGCGTATTTAATGAGCCCTTGAACGGTTACTAGGAACAGGCGGAGAAGATACCTATTTATTTCCTTTATTAAGATATAATGATGCATATTTCTATCAACAAAAATCTTCTTTTTCTAACACTCAAGGCCTTATTTTCTCAAAGAAACAAATATGCTCAAGTTCGCAGGATATGAAATTAGAGCAACCTCTCAGAAAAATAGTATAAAAGTTGGATAAAAAGAATCGCTCACAACTTCCAAACTGCCGTCAGCAAATGTCATTAAAAGACTTGAGGACAACTTGGTTTTTTGCATGTTTGTAAAGGATGCTACAAGAAAAAGACGTTCATATTTTTCCTTCTCGTCGTGTTGAGATGATGTGTCGTACCTTCGCAAAAAGTCATGTTTTCTTTTCAAAGAGTGACTTGAACATGTAAAAAAACTGAACATCTTTTCATCCACATCATTATATCAAATAACTCTCGTCTCCTCTCATCATCATAAGTTGTTTGAATGAAAGGAGAGAAGAAAAAAAGTTTCCTGATTATTTTTTATGTAGGACACTCTGAAACTTAATTCCGTCTTTAATTTAACGCTTGTTAAAAACTCGTCAAAATCGAATTTACTTCTTTCCATACAGAATTACAATTTTGAACTTGCGGAGCGGAATATGAAATTAAATCCAATATCTTCTACATTTCAGCATATTATGAGGGTATAACCTTAAGAATATTATTACATGGGAAAACTATTTTTTTTGAAAGGAAGGAATATCCCCTTACCTTATCTCCGTGTAATTTGAGTAGTATTTTCTTGAGTGATATAACCTTTCCAATTATTTTTTGTTGATGAAAAAAAATCGAGCAAACTTTCACAAAAAAAGTACATTAGTCCAGAAAACTCAATCAGTTTAAACAATCCTATATACTTTTATATACACAAACCTTGCATTTACAAAGAGTTACGGTCACTCGAAAAACATTACTCTCTCTCTCTCTTCCATTTCATAATATAAATACCGGTTGACAACAATGTTTGCACTTTTTACTCAAAGTTAAAAATTTGGATTGCACATTTTTAAATGCCCGTCTTTTTTTGATGTTTAATAATCAGGACAGTAGAACATCAACCCTTTTGGCTGTAAACACAGAGTTTATTTATCTTCGTATTTTTTCACGCGTTGTTTGACTCTTCTCTATCTTATCTAAAAGGTTTATCAGGACTAATCTACATATGTAAAAATGTTGGGCTCATCGTCATTCCAAGCTAGTCAACGAATATGCGTCGTTGTGTTATCCAAAAAAAGCATAATAATTTATTTCAGTTACATCAACGGCTCTCGGTTTGGTATAAAGTGGTAGGACATGATGCATGCAGCATAGAATTATAATTTGACACACGATGTTGCTATTGCTGATGCTGATAAGAATGATGATCGTTAGCTGGATGTAGATCACCAAGATCAAGTTACCTTATTTGGTTGTAGGTAAACAATCAAATAGGGAGATGGAAGATGTGTAGTAAAATTTAAGCAGTGAAGCAAACAAAAAGAAATGATTGAAGAAGTGGAAGAAGATGCATACATAAAATACATATTATTATGATGATGATGATGCCTTCATGCAACAGAATCAAATGCGCTAAATATTTACTAGGCTTTAGCATATGATATGATTATGCTGATGAGATGAGAGTTTTGGCTTTGGATTCTTATGCCGCAGACGTCTCTCGTCTCTCCATTCCTCAAGATACAAACACAGAGAGAGACACAGCAAAACAAATCAGTTATGTCTAATGGAACGAACTCAAAGTCAACAGAGGGCCTTTGCCCTTGTTTGGCATCTCGTGTTTTTTTGCTCATGTATCAACGTACGCAAGCAACTCCATAGTTTCTATATTTGATATCTTGCCTCTCCACTACTTTTGGACAGATTGGATATTTATTTTATTTGTTTTTTCAATGAGAATAATTTATAAAAAGTCAGTCTAGAGAGGAGCAAAAATATGATTGGATACATGGAAATAGGTACATATATATACACACACACATACCTTGATAGGTAGCACTTTAGATCATGGAAGAAAAGTTATTTAGGCTCATGAATCACAAATACACACACAAAAAGCATCCACTTCCATATAAGTAGTGGAGTTTGAGAAAAACACCATTTACATAATCTTGTTCTTGGGTTGCCACAGAAAAGGAGGCTAATATAATAAGAAGAGAATTGAATACAATTTAATGCATATATAATTTTATATAAGTTTTTGAACTGAAGATGTAGTTTATATAAAACTAATATGCATGCACACCATTTTATAGATAATTTGGTAAATTGTAGATGGGCTTGAAGAGCTCTGACGAAATTGAAAACAATTTTAGAATCGGGTGCTCTTCCATAACATCTAATGGGTAGATATTTATGGACATTTGAAACAGTGAGACTACGTGTTGGTTGCTTAATTGTGATCATAAAGTGTCCCAAAAATAGTCGAAATTACACTTCATTTGCCATCATCAAACATGGATAATGTTTACGCTCCATTTTTAGCAAAAAGAAACACGTAGGTAAAGACATTGTACGTCAAAGTAAAAGTAGGTAACACAAATTTGATAGCGAAGGAGAATCTCTAGATTCTAGATGCTTCAATCCGCACAAGTGAAACTGAAAGACACTACAACAGCATTCAGAAAACTGACTGCCATCTACACAACATAAAGGAAGATACAGAGCATCATCAAAAATATCTACTAGAAGGTTTAGTCAAGGAGACAGGAAACGATTCATTGAACCAGTTGTATTTTCAAATAGAACTTGGTTACTAATTTGTTGGGTAGTAGAGATCCCATAACACATGATAAAAAGTTGAATGCAGTTGACCCTGGCAAAGACATTTTAATTTGAAATGTACACGATCACCACACCACCACCACCTACACAAAGTATTTGGAGCTCATGAACATCAACTTTTTTTTCTCTCTCCTGCCTATATCGTGCAATATTCCTTGTCAGGCTGTCGTTACAAGCAAATAATGAGCTGCAAGCGAGAAATGGCATGCCTAAGGAATACATGAAGATGACGCTATCGTTTCATCCCTTCCTATGTAGCCGAAAGCACTACAACACAAATTGTCTTGATTTGTTTGATCATTTAAACTAAGCTGCTTGATTGCTCATCCCCATGATATTGCGCATTGGAGCAGTTTCGAGAACAATGCTTTGCTCTCCTACTCTCCGACACAGTACATAATTTATCACATATTTTGCTCTAGAAAGTGAGATCAATGCTAAAGTTCAGAAAAATTTATTGAAATAAATCATGTCGTTGTTTTTTTTTGTTTAAAAAAAACAAGCATTCAGTTTTTGTAAGCAGATCAGGGCAATAGGAGTTGGAGGTTAGGGTCACTCGCCATTATCTCCGTCTCTGAAATATGACACAATGAATTCTATCTGAATGTGGGTGTTAAGAAACTGGACCAGGTTAGTATTATATAGCAAGCAGAGCAAATCGTCTTGTCTTGTCTAACCTTATCCTTTCATATGGCAAGAAAATAAATTTCAAAGATTCTCGCTTATTTGAAAAATAGCTTTTATCTTTGACATTTGATTCCTTTAATTATGGAGAAACTACGTGAAACATAGAAGCTTCACAGCAGCTATCAACTTACTTATAATTGGACACACAACTTAGGTTTCTGATACACTGCGTAGTTACTAGTTACCTACAATTGGAAATACATCATGACTTCATAATGATATAAATAGTAAACAGGTTTTATTGAAGTGGAAACAAATAATTTTCCCTTTCTTTTAAAATACGAACGAATCCTACAAACACGCAATATGTGTAAGATACAAAGGTAGTTTTTTGTATCTATAAATACATGAAATCGCCTTATTTTTTTCGACATTGCATCACAATGAACTCATCGTTAAATATCTCAAAATAATGACAGGTCGTCATTATCAACATGATTTGCTTTCGATTCGGAACACAAAAAGTTTTAGAAAATGGAAATAAACAAAACGTTTTGAGCAATCGGCTTGTTATATAAGCTTTGTATGATTATATAAATTAGCACAAATTGAAGCCATTTCAATTTCAATCTATCACCCACATACTTTACTCTTTCTACGTTGGTGAATTCTCTTAATGAGCAACAGTCTAAGTTAATTAGCATGAGAGAACTTATACAATGATGACAAGATAGCTACTGAAATGCAAAGATCAACTTTTGTTTTCTCAATTGCAAACGTTTTGTTTAGGTCACATAAGCTTCAATTGATTAAACAAAAGCATGACGCAAAAAGAAGTTATAATATACGTCGTTTTCTCTTGATTTTGGGCATAAACGTTTGAAAACAAAATCACGTTTGCACTAACTTATTTTCTGAAGCTTTTGATACCCACACAACAATTACAATGTATGAATTACGACTTTCAGAAAATTTTAGTTAGATCAGCTTCCTGTTATTTTCTAAGCAATCTCGAGTAGTAACAATACTGCTTATTCCCTTTCATGATAATGCTGCGTACATTTTACGCAGAAAAAATTACAAAACGAACCTTTGTCCTGTATCATCAAGAGAGACCATAAAAAGAAGATGAGATGACGAGGATGGGGTTGTGCAGCTGGTGAAAAAAGGATGTGACAAAGACGAAAATAATCTAAAGCAACGGAATGGTGACATCCTTATGACAAACTATAAATGTATGCAATCACTAGCCCACATTGATTTCTATTATGATACGCCATGGCATTTATTTGCTTCCTCGTTTTCGATGAATCATCAAAAAAAATCAAAGCTACTCATTTTGTCAGTCATTCTTTTCTCATCTTGCTTTTCATCGTGTGCATCTAGCCTGCGCTATATAGAACCACAAACTATATTATTTAGTCTATTATTTTCAAATCCCCACTTGAATACACCGTCAATGAAAAATGAAACCACTTTTCTTCGCCCTACATCTTCATCAGCTCCCCCATTTCGAGTTGAAATTTGACATTTTCACTTTTTATGTAAATGTCACCGTTTGCGACATAGAAAGTAGGAATATTTCGAATGAATTTTTGCGATACTTGATAGTATATACTAACTAACCAATATAAGTTTTGATTACAACATGACCCATTAAACTGTGAATTGGTGATTTGATGCGCACTTAATATAGAGGTGTATATAGTGTATACTTTCAAAAGCATCACCATTCTATCCAAGTTTTGTGGTGGAGATGAAGACGTAATTAGATCCACAGCCACAAACACAATGTGTAGAACGAAAAGGTCAATTACTAAAAAATTCTATCCAATTTTTTTCCATTTAACAAGAAAATAAAGGCTACACACAGTATTGGTTTTTTGGAGTAGAGAAAGCTACAAACCTACAAAGTAGAGAAATGAATTCAACGGATGAGCAAAATCAGAGAAAAATAACAGCAAATTAATGACATCCAATCAAAATCCTTTTAAGCTTTCACCCACACCAATGCACAATAGGAATGAGCTCACAGCTAAAGCTTATTGTCTTCAACATACATAAAAACCTGATAAAACACCCATTAAATAGATAGGTACAAATTAGAAACGTGTTTCCAGAAAAGAATTCATGGATTCAATGATCAACGATTCAAGACATTTTCTAGAAACCATGAGCGAGCGCTTATTGTACAGCTAAACAACTTCCTTTTTTCTCACTAAAAATCCTCAAGTGGTATCCTGATAATTGGAATTTTTCCCTAGTTCTGTGATAAATCATGCATTGAACTAATTATTCGGCAGTAATAAGTTGGCAAGCTTGAAGGTACCTAAACTTCCCAAGAATGTTTTTGTTTCCCTCTGCCTCTCCTTCCAAAATACGAACCTTGAGTCAACTNTAGTTCTGTGATAAATCATGCATTGAACTAATTATTCGGCAGTAATAAGTTGGCAAGCTTGAAGGTACCTAAACTTCCCAAGAATGTTTTTGTTTCCCTCTGCCTCTCCTTCCAAAATACGAACCTTGAGTCAACTTCTTTCCACAAAGCAACTTACATTGAACGTTATTCATTTATAGCGTTCCTTGTTCCTCTTCCCAACTGCCTTAACCAAGTATTCACAACAACATAGTTTTTTCACGCTTCATTTAACATGGAAACACTTATTTGTACTGGGAAAAGCACAACAACCATTCATATACATGTATATCTGAGTCGTGCTCCCATAAACTGCTTCCTTCTAATTCCATTAGATTGTTGGTTGGACCCTGAAACATCCTATTATTCCTCGTCGTCTGCACAATTTCACCTTTTTCTGCATTTCCTGTGCATCCCCACAACCTATTTAAAATTGGATAGGGAAAGAGAGGAAAAGAAAGAGAGAGAGAGAGAGAGCACAAGTATTTTTTGTTATATTTAGCAATAAAGAATTGACGCAGAAAACTATTTTCCATGTCGACTCTACCACACGTGCTCTTTTCAGCTTTGCATACCAAACAGCTAAACTAAGGGGAAAACGAAAGAATGGGGGAAATGGAAAGTAAAGTGTATGAAGTATTGTGTAGTTATTGCAGCAAGAGAAGAAGTGAAAAAAATCCCATCCTTTCGAATTTTCGATAGAAAAAGTGGACATGAGAAAAAATACACGAGTAAAAAATGTATGTATAAGTGGAGAACAAAGGCTAAAGTTACTTGACTCACTTCACTCCATTCACTTTTTCTATATAGCACAATACAATACAACTGCATCTCATTGTGTATGAGTACCAAGTTTTTCCTCAAAGGTATAAGTAAAAGTATAAGCCTCCAATTTCTAATTCTAAGGAAAGAGGCCGGGTTTCTTTTCCAGAGAAATTGAGCTTCTACACTTCAGTAAATTATAAAGAAAGTTGTGAAGCTTCTGTAACTATATTTTATATATAATTTTATTTTTCCTCTAAATTGGAGTAATGCACAAGCCATGTCCTATTTTATTCTAGTCTCCAGCGTCTTACTTGACAGTCATACATCTTTCAAAAGAATGAAAGACGGAGGAGCTCTTCACAAAAAAAAGAAGAAAGTAGCATATCTAAGTTTATTCACCTGAACGATATATATTTTCCAGTGGTGGTGATATTTGATATTGACATGGATTTGACTCGGTTTTTCTCAAAGGGAAAAGTCACCCTCTTTGATTTTGATGGAAACCTCTTTGTACCCAGGAAATGCCACATTTTGATAGCCAAACTTATTGATGTGTAATAACCGCTTATTTGACAAATGGAATTTCGTAGAATTAAAAACTAAATGTGATGAAAGTACCAAGAATTTTGTGTGCCCAGATTCTGATGACTGCTTTATACTTACAACATTTTACAATTACAAAAAGCTAATTTAGAAAATTGAAAAAAAAATTTGATCCACTCACAATTTCGGGTCATCCTTGCTCCCCGCCAGGTTTTGGGGAGCTTGTTTCAAACTCATCTGACTCTCCATATTTGGCACATTTTCATTAGCCTTCTCCTCTTTTTTACCCACATCACAAGTAGATTTATTGGTTTCCGCTCCCAAGTTTTCAGGTTGCTCCAATACTTCAACAAGAGCTTGTGTCACAGTAGGTCCAAGGTGCTCCTCTGTTTTCACTTTCTCCGGCGCAATCCCTTTGCTACCACGCTTCTCCGAGTGAATTTGATCCTGCATGTTTTCTAGCAAGCCTGATGATATCCCTTTCTCCGGAAAGAAAAGTTGATTTATCTGGAGAGGAGCAGCAAGCGAGAATTGTCACTGGTTTTTCGCTACTCTTTTCCTATTCCATTGGGTTTGGAGAAGCAAGCGCTTTTGTTTCCTTGCTGATTACAAATGAGTTGTCTTTGTTTTCGCGTCTCCCCATACATATATACATTTTACACGACTCTACACTTGTTTTTTGGAGGGCTTACGGTTTGCTCCACCAAGTGTTCCCTTTTTCGTTTTCAATAGACGCGACTCTGACTTCAATTCACTGCTGACACAACTTTCATTTCCGCTTCTACACTTCACTACCATATTGTCATGGGAAAAATATTACAATCTCAGGCTCAATATCCAAAATTGAGTTTTCCCACTCCACAAAAACAAAACTGTGGCACAGAAATCAATTTCCTTCTTTTATTTTCATATGCCTCACTTCACTCCCTACGTTTAGTTAGCTCCTTCTCAAACTTCCCTTTTAAAACTGACTATATACGCGAAAATCGAGCTGGAGCTTTTCAACCTAAAATTCCATTATTCAACTTTTTGTCACACAATAAGCGCACAACTCATTTCGCAACTTTTTTACCCTTTTTCTCTCTCTCTCTCTCTTAGCAAAGAATGCACCGTGAACACTTGCACTCTGCACTCTAAACAAAATTCTTTAGAGTGTCTAACGTAGTAAAATGCGGTGTAGTAGAAAAGCGAGAGCGCTCCCACAAAACTTAAAGACTGTGTAATGCTTGCCAAAAAAATAAAAAGGATATTTGTCCTATGCACATTTTTATCTTATATTATTATTATTATGCATTTTTTCAACCCGATGGAATAAAGATTGACAGCAACATGTGCTTCTCAAACTTCCTTTTCACACACTAAATCAGATCGTCATCATCGTCATTGGAAATGAAAACATTTAGAGTTTTGAGAAAGAGAGTTGACGTTTTTTCTTGAGAATGAAATGCAAAATATTACAGCTCCGCTCCACTTACATATCTTATCTGAGGAAATAACTGTAGAGTCTTGAATGTTGAAGATATCCAGCCAATTTACATCCTTTTCTCTTCAATATTCCATCTCGCATCACACAAGAATCCCATCATAATATTGTGGATGGTTGCTTCACCTATTTTTCATGTAAAAATCACAGATTAGACACACGACACACACACAACATAAGATTAAATTCATCTTATTTATCTTCTCTAGAGCTCCTTTTCAAAAAGGGGAAGCGGAGAGTTGAGCAACATGCCAAAATCATGTCATGCGATATATGCCTCCCTTCTTCTGACACTAAATGTAGTCCATAATATAAATATATATTGCAAATCACAAAAAAAAATTTTTTTACTCAAGGTGGCCATAACATGCACGCGTCATTACTTCCTTATTGAATATACTTGTACGACTGTCCGTTATACTAGACTTTCGGAATGGAACACTGACGTGATTCCGAGTTGAATTAAGTGTGTCATATACCCATGTCATTTGTTGATGAATGAAGCTTGCTTATAGTACAATCTTGATATGATGAGTTCAATGTTGCTATAATAGTGGAGCATCACTTCATTCCATTTCACTAAACTTCTCACTTGATACCATATCATCTTCATCATCATCAATATCGAGAATTATGCTCTGTTATGTTACAAATACGTACTTCATTTGACTATGAATACTTTTGAATGAAGAGTGTTTTGCAAGGAAAAATAGCCATAATAAATAAATACTTATATATATATGTTTGCATCGCATCTATATTTTTGGCTTCAGCTCAATTTGGCTTCGCTTTTTAAATGTAGTAGGATGGCAGCCCTAATATTAAGTTGCGCCAAGTGAAATGCGGCCTGCCCTGCCATAGTTTAGTGGAGTAGTGCTTGTTCAAGAGAAAATTTCCATTTATTTCCCATCACTTTTTACTCTCTCACAAAACTCAAAACTTTTCATTCTGCATCGGTAATACAGTTGAAGAAACTAATAAATGTATACACAAGGCACACAAGGTAAACTTGTATGGGCTACTGGCTATATAATATACTATGATGTTTGTGTTTGGAGACGTAGTTGGTAGGTTTACTTGTAGTCCTAGCGTATAATCCGAATGTTTGCCAAGGAATCAGTTTGGGTTTGCAAAATGTCCTCTCTATCTCTCTCATTCTCTCCCATCACACACAATATATCATTGCATAGAAGTTGGAAGAGAAGTGCAACCAACTTTTTTTTTGTTTTTTTATAGGGCAATTAACATTTGTAAAAATAGAACATTAACACAACACTAAAAATGAGAAACCACACAGCTTAAATGTGGATAAAGAAAATAATAGTTTGAAAGTCAAGTGTGTACTACATCACATGGCAAAGTTATGCTGTTGGAGTTGACTACATTTAGAAAAAAAACTTGAAATTCAAATATTACTTAAGAATTTACTGCTCTATACATGTCATAGTAAAAACAGAGAAGCACGCACCACACACAACTACATTACTAATGTTTTCCTTTCTAAAATAAAGCTTCTTGTTGTATCCCTTCCTTATCATCAGCTAAAGGTGAAGATTGAGCTTGAAGTTCAAGTAAAATTGTGTGTTAAAGGTCAATCTCTTGTCACTTTTTGAGCTCTCAGCTGGATTCTTACAAATCCTTGGAAAAACGTCGGTCTAGCTTATCTTGAAGAGATATGATGCGCAGAACTAAATAGTTTTGTAGAAATACAGAGAAAAAGCAAATGAAAACAAAAATCCTGTCATTTCCCTTTCCTTTTCAGAACACCCACTTTTATGGAAACTTGTCTAGACATAGACAATGGAAATGATGCTTGGGAAACAACTAAACTACTTTCTCATATCTTGGAGAAAAAGGAGCTTATTAGTTTGTCATCTGTCTTTTCTTACCAAATTATTATTTCTGTCTTTCTTCTTTCTGACAGTTTGCTATATTAAGAACTAGCGATGAAAGAGATATAAATTTATGTTGTCTACAAATCACTAATATTTTCTCATGAATGTCATTTGTGAGGAAGTCCAACGTCGGTGAATTCAAGTCTAGACTGAACTTCCTTCCAAATTCGGACTGGTAGCAATTTTATGACTATTTAAATGCCCAGCAACGAAAAAACAAAAACTTAACGAACGAAGCTAGTAAACTTACACGATTTACACACACGCAAGACGATTCAAACCCATCAAAGAGATCATTTGAATTTTCACAAGTCACGAAGAAAATTATCACCAATTGTCATTATCCACATAATGTAAAATTCCAAGCTTTTAGGTAGAACCTTATCCAAGTTCCCAATAAGTGAAACTAAAGTGACTGACGGGTTTGAGCAAGTTTCCAGTTGCCAATGTCACGTTACTTGGGTTGTAAAATGGTCGACTTTTCTAGCTCCTTTTCTCTGAATACAAACCGCGTAATTATACAAAATAGCATATGTACATGCCGTTTAAAAAAATAAAGTTACTAAGCACGCATACACTACTGTTGACTCTAGCGCCGTGCAATCTTGTTTATGAGCTCGCTATTAACAAAAATTTGTACTTATACACCTCATCATTATTATTAGTACTAGTTTATACCTATATTTTTACTATCTTTGCTTGCTTAACTTATTTCCTATCTATTTGTATGCCTTGGAAAATTACAGACACGCTAAGTTTGACGTTGATGCTGACTGAAAAGCGTAATCTATATCTAAGCTACTAGCCAATATAATCATAGACAAGAGGAGCTGAAGATAATGGAATATTTAACGATGTGACGACGGTTTTACTTCTTTGCGTACTCATTCACTTCTCTCTCTCTCTCTCTCTCTCTCTCTAAACTTCACCTATAAATATAGCCTTGAGAGTGAAAAAAAACTCCCTTGTTTTAGCAATGCATAACTTGAGATTACAAACGCAAATACTTATTTACCTCTCTGCTCCGTTGTACTTTCGTTAGTAGTGGTTTTGTAAAATTGGCAAAGTTATGAACTTGCTGGTGAATCAAAGCGAAGAAAACGATCGAAATTCGCAGCTGAAAATCTTCCCACTTTGTATTTCCTTAATAAAGATAACACACTGATGCTTGTAAAACTTGTAAATAAATAGATTTACATCTCTATCTTTTTTACTTGTGTTTACTTATGTTTATGCAGAAACCCTGTTGACAGAAGGCTTGTCCTTTGATCGGTGTCAGTGTCGCAACTGATCCGGAGAATGATGCGAAGAAGAAGTATATATTTATGTTCTAATATCGTATCAACGACGTGCGTTCTAAACTTTAAAGACATAACACACTTTTTTAGTACTTGGGGACACAAAATTCCTAAAATTTTACAAGCCCCATAAAGTTCACCAAGCTAATCTCGACATTTCCTGATTAATTT
>JAANSM010002526.1:0-14825 GCA_036850725.1 Orchesella villosa
CCTATTTTATCACATATATATTTCGGCCTCCTTCTTTTCGGTCCGAGAAATGGTCTCACTTCGGAACAAAAAAGTAAATTAAACTTGACAGCTATGTATAACGTATTATAATATTATATATGACCATTTTAAGCATACCAATATATATCTATACAATTTGCTAGAGTATGACCGTGCAGATTGCTGAGCTTATCAAATTTTTCTGACAAATTGTTACGCTCGTGGAATTCTAAAAAAGTGGTTTCATATATTTTGTTTACTAGTTGTTTTATGGTATAAAAAGGTACCATAAAAATCCAGTTAGAAGAAACTGCGATTAAATCAAACGTTCCAATCAACAATATTTCGTCACGTAAGAGCAAATTGGATTTAATACGTGAATTTAAATTTAGGTGCTGTCTGAATTATTATATGACGAAGAACTCTACTTCTTCTCATAGATTTATTCATCATAAGTAAATGCATGGTGAATAGCCTTACGTGGATTAGAAGCTGCAAGTAATTATAAAACTTTCAAAAATCTCATTTTCCTCCAGACAAGGCACAAGGTGATGTATTCTTTCATTCATTCCATTATGAATAGGTGATGTATTGATGAACCGATAGTATTTGTAGATGATAAGCAGAAGCAAGGACAGCACTAATATATGCCAATATGCACATAAAAAATTGATGTTCATCAATAGAGCATCAGAAACATTTTTGTACATTGTATTTATATGTTTTCTATGCATATCGTAAAAATCTTTGTAGAAATACGTTTAATACGATACGTCGTCGTCCGTTCATTTATATTTCTTGCAACTGGCAACTACCACTTGCTTAGCAGGTGGAGGCTCTCGCCTAACCAATGTACAAAACTACTTTATCAAGTCTTTTTTTTTGAATGAAGAAGACTTTCACATGGCATGCATAAAACATACTACTTCACGATGCTTCTTTCGTCTTGGTTAATAATGGTTGTGGCGGTACGCAGAATGTATATATGGATGTGATGTTGCTGCAAGGAAAGACCATTTATTATGCAAGATTCATGAATGCGGGCAGACGAGTTTATGTGTAGTATTCATGAAATAGCATTGGCCAATATTTTTCCGCAGTGTTGAATACTTGAACACACACTTTTTCAAACATGATGCGAAATCCTTCATGAATGAGGGAATGAATACGTACATGCAATACATGTGTAGCCGCTGAAAATTATGCATACCAATTCACCATATGAGCCTCTTTTTTATTTACCGGCTTCTACTAAATTGGTATCATATTCATAGGCTATATAGTCATAACGTAATATAAGATAAACATGCTCAACCTATATCTGTACACTGTGAGTATTTGCTCACTCCAAAAATTACTTTACCTAAGTTGCTTGTTGTGACCTGCAAAATTTATACACATATTACTATATTATAATGTGAAGGCTTAAGGATACTTGTATGAATCATGCATCTTCTTATACATGTAGGACAACAATGTTTTACTGTGCTTGTAATCTTTATACAAGCTTTTCCTTCAAAATTGCACTGGAGCATGAATGCATGCATATACACTATGAGTGAGCGATTTGGGGAAGTGAAGAAAGTTTGTAATTCCATAACTTATGAAACCACGTCCACCCTCCGCGATTTATGAGTTTTCAAATTTATTTATTTTAGTTGCTGACGTCAACGTGTTCGCTAATATTTCATCCTTCTTACACGCTACATGTGAGCTGCTATATATACTTGGGGTGTAAAAAAGGTATGGGATAAACACACACAAGTCTTTCCTAGACCAGCAGCAGACCATGCCAACTTAACGTGTGATATGTGATCATTCCACCAAAATGCATGAATGCATATGTATTTAGCACAGTAACAATAACATTTATTGTATTAGGGAAAGTAGCATTTTTTACTGGAAAATGTTTGAGCATTTATCTACAACAAGAATGAAACCTGTAGGATGATTTGATGACATGTAATGGTGCATACACATTGCTATTTATAGTAGTTAACGTTTGTATTCTTATATATACAATATTGGGCAGTATTGTTTAGTCAGTATAGTTAACATAGACGTGTTGTTGCTGAATATGAGGCCAAGACCGCATGTAGTGAAGGATTTTCCCACAAAACAGTGGTTGAGAGAAGATGGTGTGCAAAGGAAATAGCAACACGTAACATGTTTCCCTTTTGTGAAAGTGTAGCAGCATGTATTATGGATAATTGTATTTTGCGTTTTCATCTCCAAAAAGGGAAAGTAATCCTACCAACCAGGTAGAGAGAAAGAGAAAGAGAGAGAGAGAAACCAGGACGGGGGTTAGATTTTGGTCGACTTGTATGGAGGTTTGGTCGGTGGCACAATAGATAATAACTTTGGTTTGCATGCTAAGCTCTATATGAGGAATTGGGCGTGGAATTGGAGCACTTAGAAGATTTACAAGGTTTTAGCAATTTATGATGGCGATTTGCTCCAAAAACACATAACCACCACTGTTGATTTGCTACACCACTGTACATTGGATGTATTTATGTACCTTTTTTTGCTTTTGGTGTGTAATGTGTAACCCTTCGTCCTAGTGGAGAACATTAGATTAGGTAACTCTTTGTTTTCACTGTGCTTTCATATATAGAAAATACGCCCATGGTCGTAAACGTACTGAATTGAAGAAACAACAACGGAGAATTTTGGTGAAAGTATGCAATATATATAGATACATAAATACTTAGCAAGTTTTCGGGTAAAACAGCTGCTGGAATTTATGCTCTTGATAACATGCAAAAACAACTACACACACATGGTTTTAACATGCAACAGTAGCAAAGTGTTGATGTGTAGATCACAGGGACGGAAAGCAAATTCTCTTTAATCTCCACTTAATCCAATCCTTAATTGTTTCTTTAATACCTCCTGTAATTAATAACTTGATGCCTAAAAGTTGTTGCATGATGGCAACAATGAAAGAGAAAGGCTCCCAACTTTCATGTTGAGTATACGTGCTAATAAAACGGTTGGAATTTATGAGTTTCTCCTGTTGATTTATCTGTTTTACTCTTTGCACAAATTCTGCTAAAAGTTTAAGTGATAATTTGTAATCCGGGGGCGTAAATCTGTCTACCTTACTTTCCAAATTGGACAGCAATAATTATAGAGATTGTGAAGTTTTAGACATCCAAGGTAAAGCGTCGTGTCGATTTATGTATGTTCTGTTTACAACCCTGGCTTATTAATTTAACAGCTTGAGAGCTACGTTTTCCGGAATTACTTAAATGGATGCTACTCGAAGCACACGAGTCGACAACAAAAACAGTGATAACTGACAACTGTGCTGTACTATTTCATTCTGCCCTTCAATTTTTGCTGACATTATAGATTGTCGAAAGTCTGGAGAGAAAGCGCAATAACAGTTGTTAGTATTTTATATGACAACGTACGAATTGTATTATGGATTTATGTGTACATATACACAAACTCCCTATATACAGCACTGGGGTAGGGTGATACATGAAGTTTGAAGCAAATTTTAATGCGTTCCCATTCGTTTAATTACAAAATCAAAAGGTAAAAACATTCGCAGTAACTAACATATTGCTTATCTCATTCTAAGGGGTTCACAAAAACTATTACTTTTCTACCTGTTCTATGTACACGAAACAACTGCCTATAATATGCATAAACGTATGTATGTAAACCCCTAGATTGTTGCGCACAATACTCAAATGCTATAGTAGACTGTGGATGATCACATATTGATCATTTCCTACCTGTGTCGTGTCGTATGTGATTGAATGTGCATTTGACGATGTAAAAAAGTGTTGCTGGTATTTTACCTTCGTTCCAATTTACCCTGTTAGTCAGTCTTCTAGGAACTCCTTTATAAAAGCCGTCCTTCAAAACCAAAAGT
The DNA here is from genome assembly GCA_036850725.1 of Orchesella villosa. Classification (NCBI taxonomy): domain Eukaryota; kingdom Metazoa; phylum Arthropoda; class Collembola; order Entomobryomorpha; family Orchesellidae; genus Orchesella; species Orchesella villosa. Next base: position 3,890 of record JAANSM010002526.1, read on the forward strand.
TTTATAGCGAGAGGGAGCAAGAGTGAGTGCTGGATCATTGAATACGATTAAATTTCCTAGCCGTCACTCTTAATAATATTCAACATTTTGTTGCATTCTCAGAACAATGCATCAGTTACGTACCTTACGTCGAAGCCGAAGCACAACAGTTTTTCCTAGTCACCCCAAACCCTGGCTCTTGGCTTTCTATTTGGGTTTCAAACCAAAACTTTTTACCTGTGCCGTGCTCCAAGTTCTACTACTATTGCATTGTGTTGGAATATGGACTAATTCGATTGAAAATTTTGTATTAAGCATCCCCTCTCAATCTCAGGGAAAGATAATAATAAAGCAAATAGCTTGGAGCAACTTTTCCAACCTGGCAGATGGGATTCCCACTTGATTACTTGGCTTTCACTTGACGACATTCCATTTCGGATGATCTTATGCTCTATGTATTTTCCTTTCCTCTTATTGCTCTCAGAACATCTACAAATTGTATTTCTTCACTCACTATATATATATAAGGGTACTCAATGCTGCTCCTGTCTTCCTTTCCCTCTTTACATGGTGCTGTTGGAAATGACAGGAAAAGTGGAGGAGGAAGAAGAGCTTTGGAAGTTTTTCATTGAGATGCTGATATTAAGAATGGTGGAAGAGAATGACAAGTGAAGCGAAAAATTCACTTAATTTCCCCGACAGTTTATGCCATTTTCAGTCACAACTGTTGGCAACAAAGTTAATTTCATCTCATCATGAAAACTATGCTAACTGCTAAATCCAAATGGAAGCAGCAACCGAGTTAACTTGTCGATTCTATTATGTATCGTTTATTTTTTCCCGTTTTCTATTCCTATTTCTGTCCTTCCTCTTTATTTTTGTTGCTGCTCAGTTCGCATCGATGACACTGATATTACTAATGCTTTAAAGGAATATTTTGTTTTCTTGTCATATCAAGATTGTCACGATAGTCATTTCTTTGTGCGTGATTCCATCTTCCAACTTTCAAACTGATTCCACGCTGATGAAATTTTCAATAAAATTATAAACTCGATTTCCTTCCCAATTTTGTATTAGCTCGTTTACACGAAACCCGAAGCAAAAATGCGAGAAATCCAAGGGAATGCCGATAGATTTTAAGTGAAATTAATAAATTTTTGGAACACAGCAACAGCAGCAGCCTTCAACAAACTACTCGAAAACCTTCCTATTTTCACAATGCGACAAAATTATCCTTTATGTTAATACAAATAGTAAGTCCTTGGAAGCAGAAACAAAGTTTATATAAGAGCTCTACGATGAGTACGGCTAATTTTCAAATTCACTGGCTTGGAACCTAATTTTAATAACATAAAACAATACAACCTATAATATATAAATGTCAGTCTGTGCATCCGAGGAAATCGTTGTTATTGTGATCTTTATTCTCAGAATTCTGTGTAGTGTTATCGCTTCCTCCTGCCTATACCCTGTCCTGTTAATCAGCAGGTTGGTTTGATTTGAAGTGCTGGAAATGAAACGAGAAAGTTGATAAACATGGAAATGAGTTCTCGACAGAACGCGTTGAACACGCTATACTCAAACTATATTATTAATATTCTCTGAGTTCCAGTTTTTAACTTTGCATAACATTCACATTTTGAGATTCAAAATTATAAAAAAAAATAACTCAAACGCTGATTGGTTAATTGTCTCACTCCGACGAAACTAAAAACTTCATTCTCTTGAATATGAAATGAAAGTAGAAGAAGCGATGCGAACCTTGAGATGAATAGGAATAGGGCATTGATATATCTCCGATGATTTCTTCAAGTGGTGGTTGAACCAGTATTTGAAATCAGTCGAGCGATGGCTGTCATTCAAGTATATACTCGAGCAAGTTTATATTAAACAAGAATATTGTCAAGCATTTGCATTCTTGATATCCTTCTATATTATTATTCTAGAAAATTTGTCAGCATGAATAGAAAGTCAATTTATTTACTCAAAGCGTTGTCTTGAATCAATGTGAATGTTTAAGGTACACGTGCGTACTTAGAATGGCATTATTATACGCATTGATTTTACATGCGTATACTGAAAATACACAGCCAAAATTTGTTCATGATTATTGTGATTGATACTGTGCGGATGATGTGATTCGGAAGTCGACTTTCGGATTCGAATTTGCAAATAAGTTAGAATTAACAGTGTAGTTTGTATTTCAGGTTATTAAAAATTTTAATTATAAATTAAAGAAATTAGTATTTTCAAATAATAAATTATTTTCTCTCGAAATTTTGTTATAATGTAAATTGAGAAGAAAGTAACCATTTAAAAATACTTTCCCGTTGGTGGTTGGGTAGCGCGTACCATTCAATCCATTCACCACGATGTTTATATAATGTTAGTAATACATATAAAAAAGGACACATACATTTAAGACTATATTCCATCACTTCCTCTAATGTAGCAAAAGTCACAACGTTTTGAAACGAAAGTCATGTAAATCTCATAATTTCTCCTCGACTTCTCTAAATCAGGACTACCTGCATAACAACCAGTTTTTTTCCAGGAAAATGGAACTCCATTTTTTCTGTCTGAAGTGGATCTATTTGTGTAAAAAAGGGAAAGGGTATCATCAGCGGCCAAAAAAGAACAGACTGTAACCAGTTCGATGTAACCTGTCGCATATTTTTGCTTGATATGAATACACAATGAAGGGTAAAAATGGTAGCAAATGGAGTGAAAAAATCAGGAGTGAGGAGAGTGTTCTGCATTAGGTTATACATTACATGTTTGCATCAACTAATTTCTTTTGCATTACCCTCCAAAGTTAAGTGCTTGTCCACATGACGTGCACTAAATTGCATAAAAATGAGTTTTCAAGGTAATCAGATGGTAATCAGTAGTCTCCGCTTTTACAGATTTAACGTCTTGAATGCGGATTATTAATGGTGCGGCTTCAACTTACTGATCGCTTTTCCTGTTCCTGACTTCTAAAAACGAAAGATATGAATCGAAATGAGGTTACATATTTTTCCATCAACTATGCTACGCACCCGTCTTCCTTTAACTCTTAAAAACAACTTGACTGCTTATCGCTGACTCCTTCATTATCATTTTGTTAGAATCAGAAAGTGTCAGAAGGTGTATTTGCGTCAATATACTTGTTGGGCTATCAATATTATATTCTATAGCATATTATTAAAAGTCTATTTTTGTATGAGCTTTTTATAATGTAAAAATAATGGCAAAGTTTGTAGTAATCTTACTCAATTTAATTCTTAAATCTCTCGTTGTAGCCGAAAATCTAAGTGTAAAACTTGGTATAACCTTTTTCGTTCGTTGTTATCCATTGCACGAACTTTGGGTGTAAATGTCATATATATGATAGCTCCTGTATATATATAATGCATGTGAAAGAAGACGTTGTTTTGTAAATGCATTTCCTCCCCATAAAAGATGCATGATCAGTTCATGGACAAAACACGATTCAAAATGCGAGTATGCTCTTCATTTCATTTCCATACGACATGAATCCCTTTTACTATCCTTGAAAATGTTGTTTCGATACATATTGGATAATGCATGCATGTGACAAAAAGGATTTTCCCTTATAAATCTTTATTACTGTTTCATAGCACATCATTTGTATCATGATCATCATCTTTATCCCTTTATTCTTCATCTCATTCTCAACTCGCCATCAATGCATTCATTCACTCTGCAAACGGGAGAGAGAGAAAGAAAGAAGAAACTTCCCATTGACATGCACATTTTGAAGCGCTACTTTTTTGGTCTTTTGTAAGCACCCATGGTACACCACACCACTACGACACTATACTATACCCATCACCTCCATCCAAACCACCACGATCTTGTTGTATAATGGAAAAGAAGAAAGTATAAAAAGTTTAGAAGTGTTGATGTTCCTTCTTGTTGAAACCCCTTCTCGATTTCTTTATTTCGTAGTCTTGTGACATACCGCACTCGCACTCCATACTGCTTTCCAATGCTCGTTACATTTCTTCACTTTACTTACTTAGTTTCGCTACGGTAAAAAAAACCTTAGGGTTCAACGAGGTGTCGAAGAAATTGGAAAAATCCGTTTTTCGGATGATTGATGACACCAGTAGAGCCTCTTCCCTTGTCGGAAGGAGCGAAAAAAGTAAAAAATAAGACACAGCAGTCTCTTCCACTTCTCCCTATATACTTTGTGTGTGTGTCGTCTCATGTAGTAGTAGTAAAATGTTCATATGTCCTTGTCCTCATGGACTTGAGAAGAGACTTCACTAAGAGGAGACGACGATGGCTTAGCAGTAACAATAGTGATGCTACAAGAAGTTTCTTTTCTTTTAAGGAGATACTCCACTGATACCTCACAGTTGAGTTTCCCTTCTTTATATTTCTCTCCTCTCTCTCCCTTCCTCCACCTTTCCATCATACTCTTTGGCTGCAATCATCTATCACAAAAATCCACGTGTGTTTCGGTTGGCTCGCTATATAATGTGCATACATGTGTCTGATGGGATAATGTATCACTACCTTCATCATCAGCATCACAATATCTCTCAGCTAATATCAGCTACACATCTCTCCACACTATATCAGTACTGCTCATTCACCGTCTATCCCAATTTTTTTGCTCGCATATATATACATCCTCGACCTTTTTTGTCACCATTTACCAATGAGCGAATGCTCACCTTTACGGTAGAGTTGTCAGTATCATGGAACCCAGAGCTTTGGATCTTTTCACTAACAGTAACAAAAAAGGAGAAGGATTGATGATGAAGATGATCAGACATGGTAAATTTTATGGAACTCTTCTCCTAAACACTTTTTTTCCAAGAAGAAAAGTGGAGAAAAACAGGAAAAAACAGCTAGGAGCAAAGAAAAGTGGGAAGGCAGCAAATGGAAACGAGTGTCACATTCGTTCGGCAAAAACTTTGAGCAGTTTCGTTTTCCCCAAGTGACAAGAGTATTTAAGAATAGGAAAACGAAAAATATTCGAGCAAGTGATGCTTCTTCTACGGTTTTGTGAGATTGGGATGATGGTGATGATGATGAGGACGACGGTATTACGCTTCCCCTATAATACTTTCCTTACTTTTAGGCAACTTTTTCTGTTGAATAGAAGCGAAAGGTGGTGGTGGTGGTTATGCTGTTGCCTTTAGTACCATTTCTAAACCTGCTGTAAAAAAATCTTCGATCTATTATATAGGCGATACTCCTCCATGTCTCAAACTGTCAATAATACTCCGACTAGTTATTTCCTCTTCCCATCTGATGGTTTTGGTTTCCTATCTATATCCAACTTTTCCCCCAACATATATCTTCCCTGAGGAGTCTTCTAGTTTTTGTGCCCCATTTTTCTGCTCAGATCTCTTGGTATTTGAATAACGCAGAACTCACTCACTATAGTTTCCTTATAGATTTTTTTCAACATGTTTTTGTTCTTATATTAATTTTAATATGCATTCCCTTTCAATACAAGCATATAATAGTAAGATGTATGCATATTTCTGTTGCACACGTACTTCACTCATTCCCATATATGGATAAACAGTGTGGAGGCATTGTAATCTGACTTAATATTATTCGCCCCATCGTGCGCAGTAATTAATTTAATTTAATTCAGTTCAAAATAAAATAATTAGTCTGCACACATCACAGTGTGTTACTTTGAATTACGGTTTTAATGTTGGTTTACAAGTTCATTTATCTAGCTTTAAACCTACCTATTTATCTAACTAACTTTAAAACATTACTGTAAATTATTGTTTATGGAAATAATGGATCAGAAAATCCTGATATATCTTCAAAAGAGATGCATACATGTATATATCCACATTTCGATTTCGTCATATAGCCTTAATGGGAATGTGTTAAGCAGAAAAACCGTTGATTCTAAGAACGGGGAAGTTTTTTTGTTTTGAAGAAATCTTAGATTCCTAAACTGTTATGATCAACAGTCAAAACCTACGAAGACACATCGCAGTACATCGCACCTTCAAATTTAATCCAATCTTGTCTCAACAATAGTTTTTGGATGCCTCATAATAATCATAGATGGAAAAGATGAATCTATCCAAGCTTTCCAAGAATTCCCCTAATGCACGAAGAAATGTTCATTGCTTGCTAAAAAAACTCTTTCCAAAGAATCGAAGCTCAACCAACGCTCCCTCCATGATGTATTCCGTTCCACACACAGCCTACAAGCAGAGATAGAAAGATACATGAAGGTGTGTGCTTCTACTGCCACTGTGTGTGACAGTGACTGTGAGACAGTTCCAGTTGGTGTGATTTCTCTGAATGAAAAATGAGGTAATGAACGAGAAAGACCATAGAGATTAAAAACTTTCCCTTTTGCGTCATGATGATTTATTCTAATCAAGAATTTTCCGTGCCTTGATCAACCATTCACGATAGTACGACAGGATGCTCTCTCTGCGCCAACCTGAATCACTGCTTTGCAATATATAACATCTTATTGCCATCAACAAATATGTACGTGCCAACGCACTGAATTATATCTTATCTTTGCTACTCAAATTCTTATAAAATGTTATAAAGTGTGTTTGTCAGTCAGCGATCTGAAAAGATTAGCGATTTCTCATATTTTCTATAGTTTTTGCTTACCTTGAATGTCTATGAAAGTATAATCTTTTGAGCAATCATTCCCTTCTCTCCGCCGTAACATTGTCATCTACTTCCCAATGCATTCTTCCATATTTACTCGTTTTATAAGTAAGTACTAAACTCATATGAATTCTCATATAAACCTGTAGTTACACTCGTAATCTTCTCGCTGTATGCGCAGTTTGTTGAATCGAATGAAGCGGAAGGGCGATAATGTTCATTGCTTGGTAGGATGATTCAGAGTGATGGTAAGATGGCCAACTTTTTTTTATGTAAGTGAATAAGTGAATCAATGAAAGTTGTATAAGGTGGTAGGTGGTGGTAGGTAGGAGAAAGAGCTATGAAGCTGACGGAAAAACAGTTTGATCCTTACTTCAATCAGATAGAGGTGACAGGGATTGCTGACATTTCAGCTTTCATCGTGTTTAAGATGGATTAGCCGTCAACATGTTGCTGGCAGGCCAGAATCAAAACTTCTATATATAATATTATGTCCACATAACGTAAAAAGTAGTTGAGTGTAATAGTAATACACACACATACATGAATAGTGTAACTTGCCAGAAGCTATACTTTATGAAATGTATGTATACCTATATTTTTTAGGTTGGATTTATACCAACTTTTCTCTCTACCCATATTCATCTCAATCTTAGTCAGCAACCGTCACTGCATTGCATCAAGTTGCTTGTTATTATATAGCTAGCCAAAAGGTTTTCAACTGTTACGTCGCCATAATATAGATATTGATATGCATAACGTATGCGTAATATAGTCAACTACTATGATTCCCATTACATTGTAATAATAATGTGTTTCTCTATGCCATATACTTTCTATATTATATATGCTCTACTTTTTGTGTGAAAACTTGTTCCCTTTTACGACACAATGTTTGTGGCTCCTCCAGAACTGAAAGAAGGGGAGCAACAAACATTAAGAGCGAATTTTAGCTGCTTCCGTTTAATATCACATAAAACTTGGCATATATGTAATTTAGGACCGTCGAGAGCATAATCATACTTAGTTCTTGGGCTATGGTTCCTTTCTACTGTATATACATCTACTTTCATGAGATGGATGGTGACTTTTGCTCATTAGAAATAGTTGTAATAGGGCATTACAAGATTCTTCTGATTTGGACAGGCGGAATCTATCATTATGCAGACCGTGTCCACTGTCAAGTATCACGGAAGAAAATTACACTTTTCCCTTAATTAATGTGCTTGCTAACCAGTAGTTCCAACGCTACCTTCATTCAAAAGTATGTAGCTTGCAGCCACGTTTATAAATGTATGTATAAGATATATAAATATGTTTGTTCTTCTAGATAATTTTAGGCTGCTCGCCTGTCCTCATAATATTCCTCAGTGTATGTATCCCTGATTCACTTTTAATGGTTGTAACCATACTATTATTGATTTCAACAATCAAAGTTAGATTTTGGACTCTTTGTTTTCCTTTGGACGAACCCTTCATCAACGCATAATCTAATGGTTTATGGGTAAAACTTTCTTGACTGTAATTTACGGGATCTTGGCAAGCTCAATGAATGCAAGTAACATTAAGATATCCTTCGCACCGCATCGTGGATTTTCCATGCCATAAAAGCATGTCTTAAAGTCCTACTTTATTATTACCTTTTGCTCAAAATTCATTCTCAACTCTTGATAAACCCGATGAAAAGTACACAAGACGTATTGGAAAGTTGAGATAGTTTCTCCTTCCAGCTAGAATCTTTTGACTTTAGTCTTGCAAATGGCATATACTTATGTTATATTGTAATTAAACCTTCTATATATGTACAATAGCACACTTGCATTGGTAGCTGCTATAGCATATCACCACATCATCGTTATAGACGAAACGTATCTACAAAGGTAAATATAAGTGAGCTGCCGCTCTGTGGTTCTTTGTTGACTTGACACTGTGTGAATGCAACCACTTGACTCAAAAGAAAGCTCATTATTTTTGTCAACTAATGGTTCAAGTGGTTGAAAACATGAGACTACCTATATATTTGCAGTGTGTAACTCTATATATACCAACATACACCATCAACTCAAGCAAGTGTCACGGAAATTCTAAGAAAGAAGACCTAATTGCTCTTGTATTACTTAAAATATTGGTAGTTCACCACCCTGTAGCTCACCAAAAGGGTTTCAAGTTTTATCGTTCCATCCACTTTCTCTTTACTAGTTTGTGTGTGGATGGAGAGAAGAGGTAGATATTAAATTGAGAATGGGGAGTAGAAATGGTACTACCAGCCACCGAGAATGGGAACCACCACCACTGGAACTACTTTTTCCTCTCTGAGTCTATTGGTCAGACTGGATATCATTATCATTTTGGTAAGTGCATTACCATATATTCAAACCCTTGACCGTCATCACGTCATTCCTTTTCTCTTGGCTAAGAACCCGTCAGCTCCTGTACACCGAGACACACACACTCACATACAAAAACTGTCAGCGAGAAGAGGGAGTAGTGTGAGCCAAGTCACCCTTTGGCTATATTACAACCATATCAATTTTCCATCTTAGTCTTTTGTAAATCACAATTTGGATGGTGAGTTTAATATCAGGATTGAATAAATGGAAAAGAAAGGAGACGGAGAGTGAAGAGAGAACTTGAGACAAGCTATTATTACAATACTGCATAGAATTTTAAACATAAATTTTGATGTCGTGGCTAGATGAGCATTCACATACATCAGCAGAAGGCACCAAGCAGTGGTGGTGATGGGACTTGCTCTTGTATGGTATATGGTGTGTGATTTTGCTACTTTCTTTCATGTATATGTACATATAGCGCGTATTCTTCTCCCTTTGATATGATTATTATGATGAGATTACGACCTCATAAATTACGCATTATAAATTATGCATGTTTTTGACGGGTGGATGGCAGCTGATCCTACGACAAAAATCTAACAAAGTTTATATAAGAGGATGGGGACGACGGAGGATTTTTAGTTGCCAACATGGGTGTTGTAATAATAGTCCACCTGTACTTTCTTCGGTTTGTGGCACAAGTGTTTCATTCTAAAATACTAGAGCATGTAGAGCTAACATCAGTTGGGAATTTTGAGAAATTCTCCAAAATCCAAATAACTACCTTCAACATTTTACATAGAAAAGCTAAACCTAAGAAACCCCGATTTTGCAGTTATAATTTTGTGTAAGATAGCTCAAAGTATACAATATGATAGCAAATGCTAGTTTCCTGACACAGAATGCACAAGCTTATTCAGAATGTTTAGAATGTATAATTTATGACGATAAGAATAAAAAAATTATATTGCCTATATAGTTTGAATTTCCGTACTAAGCCAACTGTCCAAGATGCCGATGTGACTTCTCGAGTTTGGGACCTAGAAGTAAAAGTAGCTATCAGACTGCAATATATCTATATAATATGGTATTCGTACATAAGTTGAAAATTGTTTGTTACACTTGAACTGTGTGTGATACACATGCATGCATGATGATTGTTAGTTATACCAAACTTCAAGTTCCCGGAAAGGAAATCCTAAAAATAACTTTCGCAATTTGTTTCGCACTTGCCTCCGCCTCCGTCCAATTTGTTTCCCCAGGAGGAAATGACAAGTTTCAATCTGACGGATGAAGCTCTGAGCAACACACTCGCTCTACCCTGTACTTTGGGAATGGACATTACGACCGAAAGGGTGCGAGTTGACAGTAGTATGCGGACAGACAGTTGTAAAAGAACATGTGGCTTCATACACGCATATTATATATATTACGTTATAAGGAATATATTGGTTCGATATATATTTGCATGTGATAATAAACCCCAAAAAATAGGTTTCATACATGCCTACAAAATTGGATAAATGTATGTTTGTGTTAGAGCAAAAGTAAAACTATGATGGAAAACGAATGTGTTGAACGTTCCGGATTTCCTTCGTCTAAAATTGTAAGTTATGGCCTGAAGCCGTTTTAAATTGGAGATTTCGGAATGAAAAAGAAGGTGCGTAATATTTAGAAAGGCAAATGCGTCATCCGATCAAGTATTTTATGCACGACTCGACTCTCTCACTTCTATTTTTGAAACGGATGGGACACCAAATGTTTTCGCCTGTGCTCGACCACTGGAGAAAGGTGTTGGTGTTGTATGAAGGAAATGCATGTGTCCAATTTAATATAGGCATACGGATCACGTTCATGCGTGGAGATAGATATGTGTGTGCATGGACGGATGAATATATATGGTTGTAATCTAAAAGTTATAAAAACCTGTTTGTAACATCAATGAGCTTAACGAGAACACAGACGCCAATGTAAACTATTAATGAGTTAGAATATCGAGT
>JAANSM010002527.1:0-14824 GCA_036850725.1 Orchesella villosa
GTATCAAATCTTTTATGTGTGGGCGGTAAGCTTTTGTTTTACATAATGGTTGATTGATTTTTAACCGCAGTGGAGTTTTTACACGCAATGATAAAACTGCATTCAGCAGCGCTATAAATTACAACAATGCATACGTCTTTTGTGATACCATCTTACCGTATATATCTTATCCCTTTTGAAAGGTCAGAGAAGCTTAGAAGAATAAGAGCAATTATTTTCCTAGATACGTTTGAATCTGAACCAAGATAAAAGATACAATACATGCCCGTCATTATATAACATTATTATTATATCAGTAATTGATTGTGTGGCCTCCTCTTATTCTCTCTCAGTGGATTGGTTCTGGTTCCGGTCTTGTGAACAATGGTCGCACTCGCATCTCTCAAAAATGTATTTTGGCTTTGGCTTTATCTTGTATTGTGGAATCCGGAAATGTGTGATCCAGTTCAATGATTTCATTTTGACTATATATGAGAACTGAAAAGATGTGACCAGAGAGTAGAGAGACACCAGAGACCAAACAAAACCGCAATGCATACTGCTTCTGTCCTGTCATCTTTCTTGTTCACATGCGCTCCTCCAAAATATCTTATGTAATCCCATCGATTCGTCCAAATTACAAAAAAATAACTGTTCACTCTTTTATTCTTGATATTCACAAGATTATTGGCATTTAGTCCAATTCGCCATTTAATCAGAAAGGGAATGGAGCGTCAAAACCAAAACTTTTCATTATTCTTCTAAACTTCTCTAATAATATCTCTCTCATCTCAGCTTCTATGCTTATTGCCTACTCTCAACTCTCCTCTTTTTAGTAACGGGCTATAACCCTTTCTTTCCCATTCCCAAATAAATGGTCCATATCCATTTCATTCCATCATCCATATCCGCAAGAATTTCAATAAAAAATAGATCCACCCTATTGTTTTCCACATCATGGAGTAAAAACAGCTTCAATATAAGAAGGCGACCATATACTGTCTAGAGTTTACAGATGATGATGATTCATAAAAATGGTAGAAAAGTTCAGATGAAAAAGACAATAAGACAGGAAAGGAATGAATGACATAAAAAATAGTGATGTTTGAAAGCTAAAGCTAAATTGTGTTGAATTACAAAGGGATTACAAGAGCGGAGCATTGGGCACAACAAATATATTCTTCTCTTGATCTGATCCTCAGTCAGTCTCAGTCAGTCAGTCAAAAAAGGCGTTTGTATGATGTATGATGAATATAATGCTCTCTCTAGCTCTACTTTCATACAATGCTCCATCAAATTCTTATATAACCCATTCGTTTTTATTGATAAACTCGACGTACACGCGACGACTACGTCAACGACACAAACAGCAAAAGACTGTCATTCGAGTAATATGAGAGAGAGAAAGGGGAACGGGAAGAAAATGACGAATTCCTTTCTGTCTCTCATTTCATCTTCCTCCTCCGGAGGAGTCATATATATAGTCATGGTCCGTTTATTTTTTCTGTGAGTGAATTCTAAGCACAGATATAGACAAGAAGAGAAAAAAGAGTAGAAATATAGTAGTAGCTGTAGCATACGGTTCATCCATAATAAAATGCCCTGTAAATGTGAATTTCTCTACTTCTCTCTCTGCACAGTAGACACACGCACTCGCCTTCCTTCTTCAATTCTTCATCCTTCTCCAATATATTTATTTATACATGACTATTTGCTCGCATCACATCTCTTCTCAAGTAGGATGAATGTGATCCAAAAAACTCCAAGCCAAAAGAGCTGTATCCTCATGTAATACGTGTGTGTAGCTATAAAAAGGCAAGAATATTATAGACAAAAAAAGCTCAAAGATCACTCAGTGAAATCAAATGCTTTCCTGTTCTTTCTCTCATTCTATCTGACTCCGACACTCAAATAATATAATATTGCCGCATTACGTTACATAACACCACACACACCATCACCACCCATTCATTTCAGCTTCTGGCAGTTCCATCTTCCGTCCTTCCTAAACATATGTCCTCTTCTCTTACTCAAAGAGCCTTTTTGCATTACATTGGATTGCTAAGTCAAGTGAGTGCGTGTATTACATATTACACGCATTCATTACGTGAGTTTGATGTTTTATATGTATTTCTCATTCGCAACATCAAATATCACATCGGATGGGACACGGACATTCATATCGGATGTGTCTACGGAAGAAAATACTTTTAACAGAAGCCATGAAGCCAACCCTTTGCTTCTCCTTCTGCTTCTTTTACTCTTTCGGATTCAACCCTCGTTCTCAACATTTCATTCAATATTCATTTTATTAGGTTTCATCCCTCTCTCTCTCTCTTTCTCTACTAAACTGACATCTTTTTGTCTCCATTGCTCCCTGAGGATGTTTGGACAGTAAAAGCGTGTGTGCCAGTGAAGGAACACTATAAGCCGAAGAAATAGAGGACAATATTCATCCATTCCACTCCTTTTCCGTTGCACCGCATTGAGCACACTATAAAGGCATATGCTAAAATGGATACGGAACAGTGAAGAAAGTTAACTGAGGATGAGAAATACGGACGTTACATACCAATATAAGTTTTTTCAAACTATTTTTTCATCTCTTATTCTGATGTAGCTTTTACTTAACTTGAAATGATGTCGGCGGATAAGGAGCCGGAGCAAAGCAACACTTTTAGTCAACCCTTTCACTTCCTTCCGATTCAAGTTTCTTTCATTCTATTTCCCCCTTTTTTCTGTCGGCCTCCTCGCTTCTGGATGCTGCTTATTGTGAGCATATTTATCTATCACACATCAAGGCATCTAAGTATATGTTGTATGGTTATTTTGACAAAGTAAAAACCAATTTTTCTAAGAGTAAAGCTACCCACCATTTTTTCTATATTGTATGTTTCAGGAAAATTACCAGTCTCTTCATTTTTACCAGGATTTAATGCTTGTAAGTTGTAAGCAAATAAGTACAACGAGTATATATATTCCTTCAAGTGGATGATATACTGATGTGATGTGATGTAATTGTGTGCTCCTTCAGATTGGATAATATTAGAATGGGTGTGAATTTGGAAGTGAGTGGGTAAGTGCTGAAATGAGACGAAATGAAGTTTTGGGGATAAAAAAGAGAGAGGGTTCTATATTTTTATTTACTCAAGAGTATTTTGGCAAAGGAAATGGGATAGTTGAAAGAAAAAAGGGGTTGCAGTTGCATATTGTCTGAATTCTCTTAGATAACATAATATACTTCGTATTTGATAAGTAAATGGAACAAGTCAGAGCAAACGAGCCCCTTTTGTTTACCTTTCAAATGTTGTATGACTAGATCTAGACAATTTTAAAATAAAATGAACACGTTACCTTTAACAAATGAAGGGGTTGAAATATTGATGTCGCTATCGCCCTATTTCAATAAAAGTAAGGAAAATAATAAATAGCTTTCATTTTTAAAGTTTTTAAAAAAGGCTCAGAGGATGAAAACCAAATTGCTTCCTTCTAAAAAACCATTCAATTTGTCATTTTATGAAGTGTTAAAAGATACACTACGTACACTTATCATCATTCACAATGTAAACTCCAGTTTTTCAGAAAGGCTCATGCTCATGCCACATGCTTTAAATTAAACTCAAGTGGAATTTGTCAGACACAGCTACAATCAACCAAATTACAATGTTTTTAATGGATCTCCTTAATTTTCCATTCTTTTCCACAAAATGTTTTACGAGTTCCCTGCCCAGTGTAGTGTCTCTCCCTCTCATACAATATAGGGTTGAGTTGAATAATAGTTATATTAAACCAGCATTACAGTAATCAAATCTGACTGCATTTTTACCAAGTTGGAGAACCGCCCTTCTTTAACACAATGGAGAAAAAAATGTCTTTCCATGGGAAGTTGGAGGGAGCACTGAGCACGGGCAGTGCAACGGGATGAGTGACATCACATCACATTCAACATCACACGTACAATCTTCTCTATAGTGAGAAGGATTTTGTGTGTGTGTGTGCAACACTCCTTTCCTTCCACTACTAATCCAACCAAGATTTCGATTAAACTAATAGGAAAGTCATGTTCCCTTCTTTTATCCGGGTTTATCTTTCCTACCATCTCTCTCTATTCTCTATTTTCGCTTCAACTTGGTTTGGTTTCTAGAAACCATCATCATCGTGATCACCATTCCTTTCTTCCACGAGCTATATAGGTAATCATTCTAAGGAGAAACGGCCAACAGAAACCGACACCAGTTTTATATAAAAGTCTTCTTAGTTTTGTCTCCGAAAGTATGTATAATCACCATAGTTTAGGAGCGACAATCCTACTATCATCGCACCATCGTCTCTCACACAGTCATCATCATTATCGTCATCACCGTCATCACATCACATCGCATCACAACCCATCAGTCTCTCTCTCTCAGCAAGAAAGAAAATGAGATAAGTAAGTATTACACACAGACTTTTGTGTGTAACACCCTTTTTGTCTTCTTCCTTCCTTCTCGTCCTCCTGTCCTGTCCATGTCCTTCATGATGGTCATGATTGCGATTGTGATGAATATGATGATGATGATGATTGAAGTAAGCATTTGAAGTGAGTAATGCAAGCCTTGTTTGAAATGAAATCCCCTAAAATTCTGTGTGTTCAAAAACCGTTTTATTTTATCCAAAAAGCAAGGATGCATGATGCATGCAATCAAATGAATCTAAGTTTCTCTCCAAGTTTTGAGTAATTACTACGTGCTGCTATGAGATGAGTGAGAGCCACCATGGCATGACACACAATTACTACTGGGTTGTGCTCTCTTCTCTTCTCTTTCGAGGTTGAGTTGAATAAAATAAGTTGGATTTTGAGGATGTGGGTGAAAACTCAAACTCGGAGCAAAGTAAAAAGTAGACAAGACACACACCGGCTTATTACATCGTCTCACATCATCATCATCGTGATCACACATCTGATCCTGATCACATCTCTCTCTTGTCTTCTTCTAAACTTAAGTAAAACTTCTTGGACGGACTTTCCTGGATGAAACCTAAATTCTTCCCTCTTGATAGTCTTGGTTGTTTGTTAGCAAAAACTTGTTCAATGTTTGGTTGACCGGAGGATGAGAGTACAAGCCATGGGAGTCGTTGGTACAATCGTACACACATGGTTTTCACTTTGGGAGGAAATCGTTTAGAAGTTAAACTGAACAGTGGTTTGGTTTGGTTTGGTTGCTTTGTATTGTCTCATCCTCTAACAACTCTCACACATATATCCATATATGTACATACAAACATAATGTTCCGTATAAAGTTGGGAGTTGGAATGAGGGCAAATTAAGGCTACAGCTCCTCATTTCAAAGGGCTTTGCAGCTGAATTACAGTTAACTTAGATTCTCCAAAGCTGATGAATGATGACGATGATGATGATGATATTGGTATTTTCTTTGATTGTTCCGTACTTTCCAGTATTTCAAGTAAAGGAAAAGACAAAGGAGGTTTTATTGCTTTTTACACCCAAAAAAACTTTATCCTCTCACATCTCACATCGCATCTCATCGGGATTATTGTGCTTGACAGGGAAATAGCTGAGAGATAACTTATACAACAAATACAAATGCAAAATTTCCAACAGCCAACAACTCTACACGCACACCACTCAAATATATATAGAAAATGAGATGGGCCTGAAAATTCCAGCTTTGAGTTGAGATTCATTTCCCCTTGAATGCTCTTCAAAGGAAGGAATGAAAAGGAGTAATAAAATTTGTATTGCGGAAATTTGTCCGTCAAATTAAACTTGCCTGGTTTGCAAATGTGGTTTGGTTTGGGTTGGTAAGTTTGGTTTTGCATTGGCAAATTGTCTTCTTGATGAAAGCTTAACTTGGGGGAGATGGATGGCTAAACTTTTGACCACTTTACTACTTCAATTAAAATGTGTAAAAAGCTCAAAGAAATAGATTTGCTCATTCAATCCACTTGAGACTAATGAAATACATACGAAATGAGGTTAGCCGAAATGGATAAAGCTGATGCAAATTAAATCGTCAAAGTTTTAAAAATTTGCGATTATTTCTACTCCCAGCGGTTTGGGAAATGAAGGCAGGTAAAAGTAATTAAAGAAAATTCATTAGGTGATTAAAGTAAATAAGTAGGTCAGCTAGAGAAGAAAATAAAAAGCAGGATGATAGTCAATATTACTTTTTAATGTGTGCCCTATGCCATATCCCATCAACTAACTTCCGGATGGGTGAGTATTTAGACTAATGCGGTATCCCAAATCCCCCAACCATCACACAGCAATTAATTTTATTAATGGAGGAGGAATTATATGAGCTCACACATCTCACGTCTTGTCTCCAGTTATAAAATTGCAGAGGATGCTGACGCTGGATAAAAAGATGATCGATGTGATGCTATAGCTTGCTGCGTACGTAAGTCTACAGTCTTTTTACACGCATGTAAAAATTATGGTAATTTAATTTATATGCTTTTTCAGTGAACCTACAAAAGGAAGTGCTCTTTTCATGTGAAAATGAATTACTGCATAGAATTCCTGTGGATTCACCCAAGAATTTATTTCGTGTGATAATGATAATGCATGTGTGTTCCAGGAATGTGCTGGAGTTGGGGAAGAATTTCTTCTTAAAAAATCCACAAAAACCAGACTTTGTGGCAGAGAATTGAATGCCGATATGCCGACACAAAAGGGAGAGAGCAGGCAGAAGCTTATAGACTTCTTGAATATAATATAAGAAAAGGAGCCGCAACAGCAACACTACTTTGTGGAGGAGAAGAATATAATGAGTGAAAAACATAAAATGTTTCGTATTCATCTTGTGTGCAAGCAGCCGAAACACATTTTTATATAGTAACTTCTTGTAAGAAAGCAACTAAAACCAAGTTCTTTTCGGTTTAGCAAACCTGTGAACAGTGAACAAGAACAACATATTTCTTTGAATGCTCGTAGTTCGTAGTATTTCATAATACACGAAAGGATATATGGAATGGAGCACAAGCTGCCGCTTATGTGTGGCCTTCTCTTTCTAAAGCCATAAACCCAATCAGGCATTATAAATGAATGTCTCAAACTTTTTCTTTCGATCCTCTCCTTCATTACCAGTCACTTTAACAAAGAGTGATCATTGACATAATGAGATAATTGACAATCAACAATGACAACTGATCCAGCCCAATATATGCCGCCTGGGTGGCTAGTTAAAACCTAAGCTTTTCCACTACGACGTAAGCTGTGGAGGTCGTCGTGGTTTGGTTTGGTTGTATTTTTTGTGCCCATCTCATCTCCTCTCCTTCACAATTTTGACAATAAGAAACATTCATATAAACAGCTTTAGAGTTAAGTTAGAGTTTAGTGTTTAGTACATCTGCCATATTAACAACTAAAATCCAACAGAGGAAATTCATACGTACTCCATTCAGATGAACAAGTAAACATCTATTCAACTCTCTCCTAAATTGATTGTTGGCACAACTTCCTTATAGGCAGAATTGAAGTCTTATATGGCGGCGGATTTTCTCTGTCATCTTTCATGTTCCGTGCTCAAAGCGGCGAAGGCCCGATTTATTTTGACAGATTTCAAAGGACTTCTCACTTCTCTCCGACAGAGGATGGATATGATTTGCTTCACTGGATTTTTCTAACATTCTAACTGATCAGCATCATTGTTTATTCATTTCATACCGCCAACGCCAACACCAAGCCAAAGTCAATGTCGTTCTTTCCTGTACCTCTCTCATTTCTCACCCGCTTCACAATTTTGTGAGTAATCAGTCATTTGTGAAAAGTAAAAAAAATGTTTTCCCCGTAATATAGAGGAGTAGGTGAATACACAATGGAGTATCAAAGTCATCATTCATTCATCTCGTTTTAAGGTCGAATGCTTCGTCACTTTCATCATACCCAGTTAGAGTTCCAATTTCCAATGAACTCAACACCTCGTTAGAAAAAGACTACTTCCATCAATAATATTAAAGGCAATGTTGTGTAGAAGGAAGTTAGGATGCGCACAAAAACAAAGAAGATATTCATCCAATTTTCAAAACACAATATATCAGTTCTTCTTCTACCATCGTTCGTTATAATATTCCACTTCAGTTGAGCAATTTCTCCGAAAACTCCTGACAAGATGTTTCACGCAAAACGGACAATCGAAGTAAGTGGTAAGGAGTATAAGTAGGATGAACAGAAGTGTTGTATTAGCGGGTGCAAAGTCAAGGTTTACTTTTATTATTTATGTCATGTCATACTATCATCCAACTTTAGTTTAGGATGTGTCTTTGAGACTGAACCTATGTGTTTGAGTTAGAGCAACCTTTTATTCTATTCTATCGATTGACTAAAAACTAATGCTCCTTCTCGTCTCCCAGGTGGTAATTTTCAACTTTTCCCGATGACCCGATGACAGTTTCACAGCAGTACAAAAAGGAAAAACTGACAAAAAGTCATCGAACACGACACGACATGAATGTAAGGAGCACCCAATCAATGTGTGGTATCCATGTTTGCTACCCTTAAATGGGAGCTAATGATTGCTGTGTGGCCTGAACATAATGATTGTCGCCTTTTATTCACGTTTACAACAAAGCACACTGGTAAATAACCATGATCATCATCATCATCGTCATCATGATCATGATCACCCATTGCTTCATGTTGCTCAGCTATGCTATTAGTGTGAGGCTGTGACTGTAACTTTTATGCTATTGTTGGACTTGACTTGCATTGTTAAAAAGGGTGTTCTCTCTCTCCATGATGGCATCCTGCGCTTTGAGCTTACCACATCGTTTTTTCATCATTCAGGGCAATAAAGGGTAATTGTGAGGGTTTACAACTTGCCACCTACAAAGAAAAAGTTGTAAATGATTTTAGTCATGGGTATAGAACATGTATCCTGCGATGATGCTGATCCTGATACCTATTTTTGAAGTCATGTTTCATTCTACCAATGACCAAAGCTTTAACGTGGATGGAACAGGCTTAAAGCTCATCTAAGGCAGTAGTGCACATGTCACTGTAATGAAACAGTGTAAATGTAGTTTATTTAGAATTTTCGACAAACCTATATAATGCGCATTATTATGCAAAAATTTATAATAAACCAAGATTCTTAAAGCTATATGGGATTTTTGGCGATTCTTGCTTATTTATGTCAATACCAACACAGTTTCCAATTAAGTAATGAACTTATATCGTATATCCGTACAACCAATACCTTGAGAGAAACTTCAATCTTCTTCGACTTAATTTTCATTTAGATAAATTACATATCATAGCACCGTCATACTAACACATTTTACATACACAAGTAACTAATACATTTCAACTGCTTTAAAAAAATTTCCTCGCTGTTAGCAAACGTGAATAGTATGAAAATATAATGTACCACCGCCAACGTCTTGGGGAGCCTGAAGTGACACATGAATAGGAACAATTAAAATATTTTAATTCTTTGACTTGCACGCAAGAGCACGAAGTTACATAATAACCTTCAAAAGCATGTCTAAAACCTAAGGGATACCCCTTAACCCCATCAAATACTTTCCAGTTTTTCATATTGCATTGTTGCGTAAGCATTCTGTTTCTGAAATTCCTACTAAACCTTCTTCTACGTAATTTAATGACATAAATGTCTTGTTCATCTAGATGTATAAATTGAATACGTCTTTTCCTTCATGCATTTAGTTGTAACATTCATCTTGTTAGGTCCTCCAACGACCGAAATGATTTAGTCGTTGGGTCTCAAACAATTTTGTGTGGTATTTTAAAATTTTGTCAAGATGTTTAGTTTTTTTATAAGAAAAGGTCTCAAAACTCAAAAGCAAAGGAATGGGTGGGAAAATACAGTGAAAAGCGACAAGTCACCCACCGCAGCTCACAAGGAAAGACCAACAGGTTACCGGAACAAATTGTCGGCACTATATAGGATACAAGATGCATTGAAAGCAAAATCTGTGAAGTGAGCGAAAGCAAAAAAAACAGAAAAATTTAGGAAACATCATCGCTATGAATATGGGAGCAGGGAGAAGAGCAAAGTCTTTCCTGACTAACTTATGACTTAACGTTAACGTTCCTTATGGATGCTTTTGTGCATACATTGGTACTTTAGTACGTGCATTGCACAAAGCATAGAATATTTCTAAAGTACCCATGGATTTTCTTCACATGTGTATTTTTCCTATTCAAATGCCTTCTCCAATTTTACCTACGTGCTTTGGGAGATTCATCATCAAATTTTATCAAATTGCGCTTTCTTTGCTAGGATGCTCCAGTCTCATGAGAATTAAAAAATCACATGCTCATTCACTACTAGTTTCGTTTCACTGTGCATGATTTGATGAAACATCTCTTAACTGAATAGATCTATTTCTGAAAGGCAACACAAAACACAACGTCCGTTGTACAAACTACAACTTCGCAAGTCTTTTTTATACGCACAACATCACTGATGATGCTAATGCTAATGATTATCACTGCTGGAGAAGCATCATCTCATCGTAAAAAGCACAAACTAAATAACGTGTGAATGGAATACATTATGTGTGTGTATAGTACATTACAAGATACAATATACAAATAGAAAATGTACTTTCCTGACTCAAAGTACAGAATACTATGCATGTGAAAGTGGCTCATTCAATTCACTTACTCACTACTACTGAAAGGATGAGCTACTCTCTCATTTACCAAGATGAGTTGGCAGAAATTTATCTCTTTGTGAAAGAGCATGAATGTGTATGTTTTGTGAGTCGATCGGATGAGCCTGACTTGACGTGAAGAAGCTTGATTTTCATAATGTTTTATTTACATATGTACAAGACCATTTTTTCCCGTTTTGACTCGTTTTTTTCCTTCACTGTCTGTGTCTGCTTCGTCGCATCATTTCCAGAAAGGAAGTACGGACATTATTCATGATGCACTTCTTTTCCAACTTGATGTGATGTGAATAGTGTGTACTTGTCTGCCGAACTAATGCAATACAAATTTGTTTGCTTCCAGTCTTACGAGGAGTACATAGAACATCACTTTTCAACAGATAAAGTGCTTGAATTAAATTCAAGTTCACTTGAGTGAGACTCGATAGTATGAGTATGAATGACGCTGCTGGATCTGGATGGGAAAGAACTTAATTCGGTAGCAAAGTAAAAAAAACGTTGCTCCTCGTTTTTATTAGAATTGAATACTTTTGAAAATTAGTAATTACTACAATAATAAGGAAAAGTAACAAGCAGATATACTATACAGAATACAAACTGAATTTTATATGTACAAAAAGAAGATGTGGAAGAATGTGAGTTGTCACGCTTATTTTCATTTCCTCATCTTTTCATAAAAAAGCACGAATATAACGCTCACGTGCAAGAACTCGTCTGTAGCCTGCTGAAATACATTCATTTCATTCAATAACATAATAAACTCACAACACCTGCCTAAAGCTAGTTTCAGCTTAGCTTTAGCACCTCATCTAATTCGAGAAAAATAAGAGCTTTTTTTCTATAAAAAATCCTACAAAACAAAAATAAGTTTTTGAATGAAATACACATTCGTAGAAACATCCGCCCTATTAAAAATTCCATAAACCTGGAGTTTTATGTTTCAAAGAAAATGCCTCAAATTTCGTTTTCAATTTAGCCGTGGAAAATTAGCGTATCATACCATCCCGTGTGTTTGATGCTGTGAACTTCATTGTTGGTCTTGTGTTTCTTATTCTCAAGTTACAAAAAGGTATATTTCGTCAATCGTAAAGAAACAAAGTAGTTCTACACATCCGTCTATTTTCCTACCTAGTATGAATCATGAATCACCAAATCCAGCTGTGCAAGAAGTGCGTAGCGAATTATCCCTTTCCTTTTCCTCGATTCGAGTCAAGGAATTCTTTTTCCTTACCTTCTTCAATGAAGCATATAGGCACACAGGCATCCATAAATATTTTATGTGCTACGAAAGAAGGTTATACACTTTAACATTCTTGAAGAGAGTCGAGAGTCATGAAAAAACTGCAAAGCGTCATAATAATTTTTGTCAATTTTTTAAAATTCAACATTTCTCAAGTCCATATGGAAGATTTCTTAATATTTTCTTAGAGTTGAATAATGTATTATATAGTACAAAAATAAAATAATCATAAAAATCTTCTTAAGAAGAAATGTTCATATCATTCATATTTTATATACCACCTGGACATTTTTACACCTTTCCACAAACCTCATCGAACGAAAAATGGAAAAAGCATCTTACATCCTAATGTTTTCTTCATTTCACGTAAATTCAGGATCAAACGCATTTCGTCACAGTTTGAATCAGCTTGAAGCTCGCTGAATGAAAGGACCTCAACATGAAATGGTTTCTGAGTTGCCACACTAGGGACCCAAGTCCGTTTCTCCGCTTGTTGCTTTTTATTCCCTTTGCTGACTGAGCGAATCGAATTTCTTCAGTGAAAATCACAATTCAGCCAAACCAAACCAAACCAATATATACTTCTGCCTGACTGNTTTTATTCCCTTTGCTGACTGAGCGAATCGAATTTCTTCAGTGAAAATCACAATTCAGCCAAACCAAACCAAACCAATATATACTTCTGCCTGACTGATGGATGGACACAGGAAAGAAAAAAGAATGGGAGAGAGAGAGCAAGAGATTGGGATTGGATGGAATATATGGAAAATATAATGAATTTTTTTACTTTCATTGAACCAACAGATTCGTCTCGCCAAAGCTACATGGTTGTCTGTTTATATTCATGAAAACTTTGTTCAAAAAACTTTTCCCCGTCAGTCAGTCAAGACAGGAGAGGAGAGGACATAGGCAAGGCAAAAGCTGTACAACAAAACGGTAAAAGAATAAAAAGTCTCTGAAATGAAATGGAATGCGTTTGAATAATATTGCAACATCCAACATCAGTCAGTTTTCAGCCTGTGCTATAAAATGGACAGGGGCAAAGGCTGCCGAAAAGTAGAGGTGACTGGCTCCTCCATATATGATTTTAGAAAAGTTCGAAAATATCTTTCATTTTCAGTACCACGCACTACTCCATGTACCATTGCATTATTCACCAGAAGAGCGAAAAATTCCCGTCTTCTTGTCTTGTGTTATGCTTTGTGTATTCTATTTTCTATTATAGTAGAAGGGAAAAGGTTGGCTGCCCAAGTAGATTGACACCAAATAAAGTCATGGTTCAGGTCGCGTATTTCACTGGAACTTTACCATTTTCAAATTGAAACGGAGTTTTTCTATAACTCTGAGTACACAAGCCACTACGTAGGTATGCAAGTCAAGCAGACGCGTATATTGCGTAAAGCTCAAAAAGTCTTTTGCTTTCGTTCATATAAAAGTAATAACTTTTGATTCTACATTCAACATTCAACGCTAACCCAACTGCTTTCTATCTATATATAACTTATATATATGAATTGCTTATTTTCTACAAATGTAACTAAAATCCTGGAAAGGATAAGGCCAAAAGCAAATGTCAGGTTTATAGTCGAAGTCGACTCCTGGCTGAACTGATGCATCAGCCAAACACATTACCAAAATCAAGCGTGACTTTTTCCATTGAGCGAAGAATGGAATAGGGGAAAAATCAAGTCGAGCGAATCGAAAAATAAATATTACATTCATTCAACTCTTTACGAGAGAGAGTTAGCTGAGCATATACCAAAATCAAGCGTGACTTTTTCCATTGAGCGAAGAATGGAATAGGGGAAAAATCAAGTCGAGCGAATCGAAAAATAAATATTACATTCATTCAACTCTTTACGAGAGAGTTAGCTGAGCATGTCTGTGCACTAGTTTTTAATAAAGCAGAACAGACAAAGTTTTCCGAGTACACATGCTTTCCCTCACAGCGATGCGTATTTAATGTTCTCTGCAGTTTTTTCTGTATTTTTGGAAATTGCTTTTTGGAAAACGAAAAATCACTTATTTTTGAGAAATGAAGGACAAGAAAAGGGTTCATTTTCGTCATTCAATACATCACATCTGCCTCTTGTTGCTCATTTATTATGAAATTATTGAATACACATAAAGCAAGTACGAAACTATGGGTCGTTTTGCTAAATTTTTTCGGTTAGCTATGGGCAGGTGTTTGATATTTATAAGCAGAAATGGTTTACAATACTACATTACCCAGACTTCAATACATCTACCGGTTATATTCATTTTGTTAATGAGGCTTAAAAAATTTAGTGGGTCTGCAATTTCAACATACTAATTTCTACACCGAAAATACTACTTAAGCCCATTCGATTCAAATTAAGCACGGAAACTCATGTAAAAAATTGCATGGTTCTTGATTTCATGGCAAAGCAGTATAGTTTACAGATTGTTAGCCTCCTCCGCTAACTAAGACACCTTCATTTGTTACCTCCACCGGTTTCCGCCCTTAACCTCATGCATGCGTGTCGTCTCAAGGCGAGTTGCCATCACCATTATCTTTATCAGTTTGATAATAAGCATGTCGGTAAACGTACACCACATTTGCTACTTTACTTTATAGTTTATGCATACTTCGCCGCAGCATCCTATAGGACAAATGTTTTTTTAGAATGTATATAAGCCGCAAAAATTCCATGAAAATGTAATAGCCGTTGCTCCTTCTTGTATTCCCAAATCAAAATGAATGACGTAATATGCCGCACGATACCCTTTAACATGTCCGGAACATTAGATTAGCTATATTTTTCATATCTCTTTGTGCTACTAACTGATACAACAAACATGAGCAATCATGATTTTTTGAGAAAAGGACAGAGATACGGAAAGAAAAGCCGACAGTTGGCGTACGAGCAGGAGGAAGGAGCAACAGCAGCAGGAGCTAAAGGCTTACACGTATCGTGTGTGACTTTTGATGACTTCTTGTT
>JAANSM010002528.1:0-14817 GCA_036850725.1 Orchesella villosa
AGACAGACAGACAGACAGACAGACAGACAGACAGACGTGAAACTGATCTCATAATCTACTGAAGTACGCGTTTTCAACGCTTTCAGTAGATAATAAGAAAAGGAGAAGGTATAAAAAGAACAGAAGAAATCTTAGACCGGAAAGCACACGCTCATTTTTATTTGATACTTGTTTGTCGTTTGTTATTCGTCGTGAGTGAGCCTAATCATCTTCATCACAGATTAACTGCGAAATTCTGACGATATATGTACATATATCTAGCCTCTGTCTTCTTCTCCATCTTTTCTCCTCTTTCTCCTTTTCCGTTCAAGCCGACTGATTTTCTGTTGGGTTGGGAATTTGGATGTTATATAGATACTTGTTTTCTTCACTTTTGCTACGTGTTACGTATCATGTTGATATTGATGTTTATTGTGTCCACTGGCAAAAAAGACGCAATATGTATGCTCAATAAGAAATGCTCAACCAAAGTATCCAAACAAATAGGAGCTTTTGATGATGATGACGATGATGAGCTGGCGTTATCATCATTATAATCATCATCATTGTATGAGCCACCCTTTAACGCAACTCTACTTGGATTAATCCCATTTTTTGAAGCCTCAGGTTTCCCAATTATCACTTTGGGTGCGATATGATTCTTTTCAGTCTTTTTCATCTTTATTTTGTTGGTCAAGCATTGTACTTTTTCTCATGTAGGAGAGTCAAGAAGAGATGCATGATCCTCTAATTTTTCTGATGAAAATCAGAAGCAGTATATGAAAATGAAGAGACAAGAGGAACAACCGTGCGTTAGTTGTTGGTGCTAATGATCAACAAGTAACAATGGGTTGATTTTGAGAGGTGTCTTCACAAAACTAAATTGTGTAGCTTCTTGTGTCTTGGATGATCAGTAGGTAGTAGGCAGCTTGCTTCGTATTATTTAGGTGCCCACTTGTTTTGAAAAGAATCCTATTTCTGAAAGAATGAGAATGGGAAAGATGAAATTTCATAGGAGAATTCTCCTGAAGAGCTCGAGTTCGAGTCAACAAAACAAAACGGGAGCACATTGTGCTTCAGATTTGATTCTTGCTCTGTTCATGTAGCATATATAACACAGTAGTTGGACGTTGTAAAAATATGGATGGAGTAATATGGTACGAAAAAGATGACGGTGGTGTGATGTGATAGTGATGTTGATGATGAACAAGAAAATTACAAGCTCAACAGACTAGGCTCGTTTTAATTTGGGGCTGTCAGTCGATTTCGTTATTATTATCGCTTTACAGCATTATATGTAGTAGGTAGAGAAGGAGTGCAATGTATAATACAAAGTGGAGGTGGACGTTAGTATGTTACCTTCGTTTTTTGTGTCCTCAACGTTTTATAGCAAGTTACGCAAATAGAACTTGGTTGCATATATATCTGGTACGTGTACTTCTTAGGATTCAGGAGTAATATCTGATCATTTGTGTGCTAATTATTCAACCCTGAATATATAAGAAATAAAATTCAGCAATTTAACTTGAAGAATTTTAGTTCTGTTATACTAAATTTTAGCACCCAAACAAGCAACCTCCCGTTCTAATATTAATTTTAGCATAAAAACATATTTGATTAGCGTTTTAGTCGCTCAAAAACTCAAATAAATTTTCGCGTATGGCAAAAGGGGCTAACATTTTCAAATCAATTTTGTCACTGATTATCCGACACAACACCTTTATTTTTATATCGTAACAATTTGTTCTTCTCATGACCTTTATTACGCTCTCGCAATTACCAGAGAAATGGTAACAGTAGCACCAGTCTGTCCATCTCTTTTCGTCATCCAAAAATAGCTTCCTCGAGGATTGATTGGATGGTATCAAGTGTTGAGAGGTGAGAGCACATATATAAGAAGCTCTAGTATTAAATTGATAATGAAATGAGACAGACATTTTGTAACGTGCTCATCAAAAGTGTGAGCTTGGTGTATTATGTTTGCTACTACGTATTTTTCTTACTACTTACAAGTTCTATTTCATGGTCGTCACATAATTGTAATCTAATCCCAAGAACCCATCACGCAACGATGACGCTGCCGCACGTTTTTTCTTAGCTTTTTATATAAGCTTGCTTTCATCTATGACCAGATGTCCATCGCACTTGTATGCACATTATCAATTTTTTAATCGAATGCTCTCGTTGTCTGTCCGTCTTTCTATTTGAAAAAGCGAATTAGGAGCTAACTCGAATATGTTAGATTACAACGCCAAAAGGTTTTTTTATTATTGGATTATAAAATGTTAATTATAGATTTCCTTTCCGTGGACACATAAAGCAGTGTATATGCATTGATAAGCCAAGTTTTTAATTTTTCCTTTTTGTTTCACACTTTTCTACATTTGTTTCTACCTGTTCAACAGCCCAATCTAGGTACATCTGCCTAATTTTCTTAAGAGATGAGAGAACTCTCTTCTATCGCCTTTCTACCAGTGTGGTATAGTGATTTGGCTGTTGTTGAGCGTTGTGCGGTGAGTTGACTCTCGCCAAGCACGTTGTCTTGTGTGCATCCCATCACGTAATGGAAATACATGAATACATTGAAAAAAAGTACACATTACACAAACACATCTTTTTTCTTTTTACTANAAAAAAGTACACATTACACAAACACATCTTTTTTCTTTTTACTATCAAGTAGTTAATAGTGGGAAGAACGTGCCTTGAGGCAACTTCTCTTTCTATTCACACACAAAGTACAAATACACAAGTTCAAAATAGCACATTCAACATCATCCAAATCCAAATGCAACATCGTGGTCTGGCCTTAAAGCCATCTCCTTCATTCTTTTTAAAATATGGATAGATGTATATACTCGTTACATTACAGATATATATAAGATTTGGCCGATTCATTCGAAACCAGGTAGGATGCATGAATGCATTGTAAGGGAACAGAGAAAAATTTTTAAGTAGAAGGATGCGAGATGCAATGCAGTAGCTTCTTAAAAAGAAGGATATGGATATATATGAGATGATGATGAGTAGTAGTAGCTCTTTCTTATGAAGATACGGCAATCTTCATCACCATCAGCATCGGCATCATCAGCATGACGATGATGTTGATGAGGACGATGAGCAGGTTGATGTTGATGATGATGAGGAGGACAACGGTGATGGGAATGATGAGAGAGGGATGATGATCAGAAATGATGTGAGGACTTTTCCTTAAACACAGATTCAGCTCGTGAGTCTCAAAGTAGGAGCACGGCTTCTAACAATCAAAATATATCTTTCAAAAATGAGCATGCATAATACCTAAAAATATATTGGGCATGCATGTTTTACTTTAAAAGAATAGCTTTTTTCATTTTTGAGATATTCTAAAGAAAAGCCGGCTGATTGATTTAAAGAGCCTATTATTAAGTGCGAATTCTCATTAGCTAAAAACAAACTAGTTCAGTTTTGGCTTTGAAAGTTGAATAAGAAAGTTGGAGAAAATAAGAAAATAAGAGGCTCAGCGTTGCAACAAGAAAGTCGTCAAAGTCAAGCTAAAAAAGTTGTTTGGCTCGTGAATATGGTGGATGTGTATGTTGAGCATGGTTTGGCTAGTTTGTTGTTGGTGTGTGGTCGTTTTACCTGTTTCTAAAGTTGCCCCAAAAGTTTCTGCCTCGCAATGTAATCCATTGCTTGTGTGAATAGTGAAGAGCAGAGAGTGCATGTTATTTTTTTGAAGGAAAAAGTGAACCTGTCAAACAACTTGTTTTTCTTCTTTCTCCTTGATAATAATCGGCTCTCTTCCTTAGCCTCCACGTGAATTTCCAACATGGAGGATTAGCATTAGCACATCCTGTGAAAGTGTGTGATTTCCTTGGCAAGGAAATTGAACATAATAATTTGGATTTGGATGGATTGGCTTGGCATTGACAGCCTTTCTGCATGTGATTATAAACTAATATGTCAAGGTCCATGGTCCATTTGAGCATCTCAAATGAGAAAGAAATTAAGTTGAAGAATAACAAGAGTCACGAAGCTCATCAAGCTCATCAAGAGAAGACAAAGTTGTGAACGTTGAATCATATCCTTATCTTCTTCTTTTTTGGCAAAGTGTTTAGCTTTTCACATTACACAAACAAGTGGATAGAGAGAGAGACAATAGAGCAATAAATTTGAGAATGACGGAGCTAGACACGAACAGCAGTCCAGTGGTTTGGCCTTCTTGGTGTTACGGCTGTAAGTTTTTTTCTTGGACCTCTTTCCTTTTCCTTATATTCTTTCATTTAAAAACAATTGATTATCTTAAGTGTTTTCCTCCTAAAGAATGGTAATTTTTTGTCGGCAAAAGGTGTAATTTGTAATTGAAATGAAATAAAAAAAGTATAGGTTTCAAAGGTGAACCATCATCTCTCTACTTAATTTCCCATTTGTTTTCTGCTCAGAAAGACAATAGCTTGGGTAGTGGAAAGCAAGGAAGGATAAATAGCTATTTCATAAAAAGAGTTTAAAAAACGTTTTAAAACATTTGCAAATATTGTTTGTATACTTTTGCTTAAGAAGATTGTAAATGCTAAGATGCAGCATGTTATTTAGAATGATTTACTGCTCCTGTTTAATATACAGGTGTCCGAAACTCTGTTGTTCCCTTCCTTTTTTTATGACTTCAACCTTCTTTCAAAGAGAGCCCCTCAATTTAGTAACAGTAAAATGGCAAAAAAGAAACGGCTCTTCTTTAGCGACCCAAAGAACAGTTTAGCTTTGGCATTGGCATTGCTACAAACTCTCAAGGAAAGACTCATTTCTACCAAGAAAATGTGCAACAAATCTTCGAAAAATATTTGCGTCAGCTTTAGCGTTGGTTTTGATCAATATCCCATCCCTTATTCATTCAGATTTGCTCTCTGATGGGGAAACCGGCGAAATGTCTGTATTTTTTTGGAAGCAGCTCTCGTGGCTCCTATTTTTAAGCTCATACAAACACATGTTAGTACTTCCCACTGCATCTAGAATCTCGAGATGAACAAGAAACGAAGAAAGGAACACATGAGTTGCTAAATAAATGGGAAATTATGCATTTTTATGATGCTCCTCTTCTCAAAGAAAATTTGGGTAATTCATGACTCCTTTTAATAAGCATAATTAGTGGGTTCAAGGAAAAGAAAAAAGAAAAGTCCCCATAAGAATCTTCCCTGTAGACCCATAAATGTCATGTGTGCAACTTTTATGTGCACATTACATACCAAAATTCACGCGTAAATTGCATATATACTTTTATCCCCTTCCGCTACTTACTATTTGCTACTTGCTCGTTCCTTCTTCTTTGTAAGAAAATCACGAGGAATGTTTATGAAATGAAAATGAAATATGCACAAAGATCTGCTCCTGCAAAACTCATCTCTCCTTCCATTATACGTATATATTATTAATTATATGCTGCATCCAAAAAAACGAAGAATTTTTATGTATTTTCCCAAAAATATAAAAATATATTTAGCCTCGCTCGTTGGATTGGGAATTTTTTCAGAGGAGAAGGAATTAAACATGCATAATTGATGTGGGTAAAAGGAATTTGAGCAAAAGGTTGTAAGTTGCAGCTCTCTAAAAACTAAAAGCTGTAAAAATAGTGGAGTTGAGACTAAGCTTAAGTTTGTTAGCTGTACATATGCATATATGATGATGATAATCACGATGATTATGAAGACGATGAGATGAGGATTGAGTAATATCTTGAGATTTTTGTACGTTTATTTTTAATGATAATAGGTAATAATAATGGTGATGTGATGACGAGTCAAAGCTATATACGGACGCTTTGTCATCACATCTCTGATGAAATTATTTATCCATTCCATTCCAAAGGATATAAGGAAACATGTGCAGAGGCAGAAGAAGAGGGAATGAAGATGAAGAAGAAAAATCTTAAGCATACTTTTTTATTATTATCCTCTTCTCTCCTTCTCTCTTCATCTCCTTTCTTCACCTTCTTGAATCTTCAATCTTTTTTGAAAGTTTAGCTTAAGTTGAATGTTGCATGAGGATAGGAATCGTGTAAGATTCAAGGAGCCAACTTGTTATAATCTTTTATTTACAAATTCCGCAAAGTCACTCTCCAAATAATTTAACCGACTAAAAAGGTCACTTCTTTTTCTCACACGTTTGAGTGTGTGTGTGTTGAGTGAGTATCTTTGTAGTTCTTACTTAAGCTAAGCTCATCTGTCCATTGCGTTGCACACTAGACGAGACAGACTTGCATTTTGCTTCAGGTTTTTAGCTGAATTGAATGGCTTCTGAAGTTGGTGCGCTGCTACTTTTATTTTATTAATAGTGTTCATGTTCTTCATCAACACATCTTGGGTGAATGGCTATATACTTTTTTAAACACAACTCACCTCAATTCAGTTCAATACGCTTTTCGTTTCGCTTTTCAATTGGGAAACTGAAGAAGATTTCTCATTCACACTATCAACTATTGCTTTTTGCCTCCTTTTAAGGGAAATATAATGGCTAACATCAACGAAAATCGAGAAAAACAGATGGGTTATGGGTTCCCTAAAATACTGTGTGATTTGGACACCCACAGCCAAAAAACACCTCAAAAAATATTTTTTTATTTTGGAAAAATTTCTTATGTAAATTTACCAAAAGGCAGTTCAATGTGGAAAAAATTGTAGAATCTCTAATCATTAATTATTATTGCTCTCTAATGATGTCCGGTATCATCAACACTTCTTTTCCGCTTGAATATTCGTAAAGTAAAGTCAGAACTAGCTAGCTTTATTTTCGTAAGGTCGTTTGCATTTTATACTTTTCCAAATGAATGTTCCTTGAGTCAAGAGAAATATTCACATTCAAATTTCCAACCACTATATAATTTGATAGCCTTAACTCATTTCCTCGGATGAGTTGCACTTTCCTTCTTCTACCATCATATTATTTTCTATCCCGACTTAAAACTTGAGTAATGAATTTGAATGATATTTCAAGCAAATGAGGAGCCACTGAAGCTTTTAAATGGTCACGATGATGCGATTGAGTATAAAGTAAAAGTACAACCTTTTATACGCCTCGTAGGACAAATCAACGTTAGTAGGAAAGAGATGTAATGTGATGACTCATGAGTAGGCTCTTTTTCTTCTCCGCTTAACGTGTTATTTTGAATTTTGAATATACATGTGTGTGTATGTGTGTGTATGCATGGGAAAATGGAAATCATGAGAAGAAATGATGTGTAATGACAAAATTTCATAAAGGAGGCTTTCATCCTATTAGTAGAAAAGTTTCACCCCAAAGGCCATTTAGCATGAATGAAGAATGTTAGCTATAAGTATGTGATGTGCTGTTGAAAGACAGAACAAGAATGTACATTTTTCTTTGATTGTTATGGTGGATGGGATGGGATTGTATGAAACATAAAAGGCTAGTAATTGGAGTAACGATTAGGATGAAATGAATTTCTTATTTGTGTCGTGACATTTTCTAGAAATCATAATATGATGGTAGTTGAAAGCTTTGAGCTTTGAACATAATTCTTCCATTTTAAATACGAAAAAATTGGACAAGCCGTGTTTTAAATTTACCTTGAGATAAGCTGCAGTAATTGTTTTAAGAGACCTGGGATTCACAACAATTTTTAAACTTCGTAGAAATAAGTTTTATACCATCTATATGTAGCATATTTTTGCCATCATTTGATTTCTTGGCAATAACTTGACTTTTGGGGCAACATGAGAACTGCTCCTAATTATTCAACAAAGTGAAAGCACAATTGTCGGAATGTCCTCTATAATCATAACTCATTTCATTTCTCTCTAATATTCCAGCTGCCGAGAGCCAAGGGGAGGAATCCTCATCCCTATCCGTCTCAAACAACAAAGGTTCCTCCAGCAGTAATAGTAACGGAGACTCCCAATCTGAGCGAGTACCACCACCATCATCATCAATCATCAGTTGTCGCAAGCACACCAAAATCCAAGCGGAAACCTAGTTCAAAGCAGATCCACCAACATAAACCGTCCTCATCATCTGAGCAACAGTCACCAACTCATTTAAGCTCGACAACGAGCTCACCCCCGATGACACCTCCGCCACCATCTCTTTCATCGTTATCATCATCTCAGCGAGATCGAGAACGAGACGGTGGAGCAGGAGGACAGTCTTTAGGAACTGGTGGTGGTAGCAGCAACAACAACAATAATAATCATAATAATAGCTCTGGGGGCTCATCTCCGCCGCAACAACCAATCAAACAAATGGAACAGATGATGACAGCGTCAAGTCGTAACTACTCCGAATTCATGAGGAGTCTTGCAGCCAAATAATAATCAGCAACAATCTAATCACAATAATGAGTAAGAAGGAAGAAACGTAATAGCCTAGTTTTTATGAAGCTTTCCATTACACAACATTCCCTCATAAGAATCATTTCATTTCATTTCATTACCTAATATCAATTTTATGCAAGCAGAACGTTACTTTTTTTTGTGATTCCTATAAGAAGCTAACTTTAACTTTTTTATTGAAACTTCTCGTTTTTTAGTATCCCGTTTTATTTTTATAACATAATTTTACTCTCCCACTTTCCAAATAGATAAAAAACCTATGCATTCAACAGCTCTACAAGATGATTCATTATGCAATACTATAACGTCCATAATAAAATATTTTAAACAGTTGGTATTTCCCACAACTACCAAGATGCATCGTGTTCATTCAATCCCAATGTGATCTCTCTTTCGATCGTTTATTTCTTTAGTCAGTAGTTTTCATAGCAAGATGAATTGATGAGAATCGTTGCAAATGTAGTAACATTGTTTTGGATTTGGGTCTCACGAGTAAAGTAAAGTAGGGAGAGTGAGTGGGATAATTTCAGAGAATAAAGTTGACCTTTGTGAACGTTTCAAAAAAAAGTTTCATTGATGTAGAATGTATACTTTTGTGTAAAACAAAGAGTTTCAACCTCAAAAACCCAAAACCACAAACTTTGTCTGTGAAAAGATCTCCGGGTTAGTCTGCGGTTGTTCTATATGATTAGCAACAAGAACAAGAACAAGTCAAAGGAGAAGAAGAAGAGTAGGATGATCAGGATGTTTATGGGGGCTACTGAAAACTTGGATTAAATGTTGTATGTTTTTCTCTTGCATTTTTGAAATAATATTGACTTCTTCTTGTGTGTCTTTTTTAGCTACTTCCCCAACTTGTCTTTTGATACTCGGTTCTTAAAACCAGCCGCGGCTGCCGCCTTCCTCAACCTGAGTCAGCTTCCTTCCCCTGTTCTCCTGGAGAAAGACAAGTTTCCTCTGATCGACATGTCTTCCACCCAAACTCTTCTTTCTATGGTGCGCTCAGCTTCAGCCGCGGCTGCCGCGGCAGCAGTGACCAACAACAATAATAGCATCAGCAATAATAATAACAATCATCAAACGTCAAATGAATGTTTCAAATCGGGAGGTGGTACAAAAAGACCCAATTCCCCACTGGATTTGTCCTCCAGGGATAATATTGGAGGGCATCCTTTGAAGAAGACAAAGTTGAAAACTCCTATTGATTTAATGCTCTCGGCAAAACAGGCTAGTATTGGGGGAGGTGGTGGTGGTGGAACAGCGGTTTGCATGTCTTCTTGTGCCACCGGATGTTCTGAAGAGGCACAAGCAATGATTAACTGGAATGTGGAAGAGGTTTGCCAGTTTGTGGCAACTATCGACCTTTGCAAGGATTACGTGGAGGTAATTGTTTTCGTCGCTTTTTCTCCTTTTATCTTTACATGAAATGAAGGACGGAGATGGAGACGGAGGCATGTCACCAAACCAACTGTGATAAATGGAAAGTAGACGATAGATGCATGCATTGCATGTTGAATTGTTGGTTAGGTTGAACGTCGTTTCTATCTCTTTCCTCTTTTCCTAGAAATTCATTTCCGGAAGTTCATTGCATGAGCTTTATATAGAAACGAACAAAATGCAAGAGATATATGGGGAAAGATTGTATATCATTGGGAGGAAATGAAGTTATGTAACAAGTGTAACTTCGAAAGAAAAATGGAGCCAATGATTTTGCCATTTTGGGTTATCGTTATAAATTCACATTAATTTTTGGACTGGATTTTGGATTTGGAGGATATAAGTAGACAGCTGTCGATTGTCGGCAGGGTACTTTGAGTTGTAAAGGATACATTTGAAAACGAATGATTTTTTGGGGGTTTTTACAGATATTCAGAGAAAACTCTATTGATGGAACTTCCTTGCCTTTGTTGACGGAGGAGCACCTCATGACGGCGATGAACATGAGGCTCGGACCCGCTTTAAAGTTTCGATCAAACTGTTGCAAAAAGGTTGGGAAATTGTGTTATATGCTCTCATTGTACGCATTGTCACAATCATAATAATAATTAGGTGCGAGCAAACTTTTACTCTTTAAGAATTTACTTGAATTTTTATTTTAGTTTTCCCTCCATAACATGAAATCTTCTACGTTTTAAAATTAGTTGCTGTCGATTTCTTAACGGCGTGCAAGTTTGCAAAAACCTTAAATTGCTGGAAACACGATGATTCCGTTCCGTTGTCCGTATGCTTTAAAAAGTGTTTTGTCATTTATAAAACAAAGTAGAATTTACCATGTGTTTTGTTTATTAGATTAGGATAACTCTAAACCAATGCTCGCAGTAAGGGGTAATGTGACAAATGACGTTATGGGAAGTTTTTTTTTAGCATTCCTACTTTTCCAAAGAATTTTGTTACCACATTTTTTTCATTGTTAGAAATAAATACTGACGTACATGCAGTATACATAGGTAGGTTCTAGGTAAATAATATAAGTAATCAACTATTTTTCTCACTTTCGCAAACCAATATTGTAATTCATATCACCATTAATTTAGAGTAAGTTTGAATGACGTGCAAAAGGAAGGATATGACGGTGATGATTATCAAGCTGTTCTGTGAAACGTTGTAAATACTATATGAATTCATTTGATTGACAATAGAATAGAATAAATACTCTTCCAGTGATGAAAATAATGATGATGATATTAATATTGCTCTCCAGTAATTTTCAATATATTCATCAACTTTTGTCATCCAGAGGTCGAAACTGAACCAGTATTACATTTACATTAAATGATGAAATAAGATTGATGTTTTTGCTGTCATCGGCTGTCCACATGCTGATCTATTTTAGCTCCATCATTCCATTTCTTATATCATTATCATATCAAATCAAAGTTGCTCTAGCCTGGCAAAATATTTTGTATTAAAAAGTAGTAGGCTGCATAGATAATTTAGATAATATAGGATTTTGGCACGGTAAAAAGTTACCTCTCCTCAGTAATGCATAGACAATGCAAGTTTTACATAGTTTGTTTTTAAGATGTAAGCTTTAGAATAAGGTTTGTAGGCTAAGTGTTATGCTATGTTTTATGTACTCGCCGTTATGATGATTATAATGAATGATATGATGTACAGCTTTAAAATTTGAAATGTTCATGAAATAAATAAATGTAAAGAATTTTTCACCCGTAAAACAACTACCACAGAAAAATAAAAATGCACTCATTTCAACAATAAAAAATTATGCATTAGGTGAACGCCATTTTCATAAAATCATATAACTTATTTAATTGTATTGACCACCAGATATTAGACTTCTTATACTGTTATCAAAAGTTAGGTCAACTCTGTGCCAGTTACCGAATGTTGCAAGAGTGAAGAGATACGATTTAATGCCAAATGGTAATATGCGACTGTTAATGTGATATAACAAAGATGAGCCATTCCTTTTTGGTTAAAAGTAATCTTATAAAAGTTTAATTAAGTTTGTTCAGCGGAAAAATAATAATAATCATAATAATAATTTATATAGCACTGACTTTCTTATTGATTTGATGACAAAATAGCTACAATACAATAACTTCCACATGCCATGAATGACACATAACAATATTCCTTATCAATATCGCATTTCACAGAAAGAAAGTAAATGGAAGAATGCCACACAAAAAAATGTTATTTCATTGACTTTGCTTCTTATTTGACGACAGGCATGGGGCTAAACGAAACTCAATTGGATTAGAGGAAATAGAAGAGGTTAGAAGGTAGAACAATATCAATTAATATGTTCTTTATATGTACACATAACTCACATAATTCACAAGATATTACATTACATTACTTCCAATATGGATTATATAGACATATCCTACGCTTTAACTTATTAAATTACCTTAGAATTACACAACAACGATGAATGTCTAGACCTAGACCTACTGAAGTGGAAAGGGGAGAAATGTATCTCGGAGGAGTTAATTTAATTGAACAATTTTTTTTCTTTCGCACACATAAAATATCCTGTTGCAAGGCTGTAGGCTTTTTGTAAAACAATACTTTTTTTCTGGAATTTCTTTGGGAATTGGTTGTCAAATTTAATCTATTTCATTATGATTATCACTATCAGGTACAACTCGAGAAAAAAAGGGAGAAAAAAAGAAGGAATTGTTTTTTTTATTATATTATTTTGTTATTTTTAGTGGAATCCGAGTTGCTACCTACCACGTACAATAATTGGGTTTATTACGACGACCACATTTGTTTCTCGGGGATAAGAATTAATTGGATCGAAAGCATATAACTATGATTATGATTAAATATTTATTATGGAATGCTTGACTTGACTCATTTTTTATATAATATTATATCCGATTTTCCTGTCTTGTGCCCGTGTTCCGGCTCTCAGCTTGTTACTTGCGTGGGTTTTTTAGAAACAAGAAACTGCATTGAAGTAGCACCTCAAAAACACCTTTCTGTCCTTTGAGCCACGACGTTGCACAGCGTTGGGTGTGTACTGTGTGAGGAAAATGCAAGAGATAAAAAGAAGAATGGAATGAGAAAGAAGATAAAAAAAATGTAATAAATAAGAGTTATGAAGGAGATTCAAGATTTGAGGAAAAATTCCAACCAATATTAGTAATAAATGAGAAGTTATTAGATGGTTTGGCTCAGGATTTGCTTTTATATGAATGTTTGAATGTAAATATTAATTAGGATTTGGGAGATAGAGAAGTTATTTATTTATTAGGTGGCTTACCGATCTAGAATTGACACCTAGTCCTGATGTTCGAAATCCAACAGTTGGGAATCTACCATTGTCCTGTTGAGCAATTTATTGTTTACTTTTTCTTACTTTAAATAACTTGATTACTTTTTATTATCTATATAACGCATCAATTATCCTTAATAATCACCTAAACTTTAAACATTAAATAAATTGCACAATATCCAGTTGCAGCGTCTATATCTCTCATATGACAAACGTATTTTAAAGGAATTTCTATAACGCCCACGCACACCCACGCTTATGTG
Organism: Orchesella villosa; assembly: GCA_036850725.1. Taxonomy (NCBI): domain Eukaryota; kingdom Metazoa; phylum Arthropoda; class Collembola; order Entomobryomorpha; family Orchesellidae; genus Orchesella; species Orchesella villosa. The sequence goes on from JAANSM010002528.1 coordinate 13,308, forward strand.
TTAGTGTGGCGTGTGTTTCTACTTTATCTCATACCAAATTTATCTTCATTCCTTTCTCATACCATAGAATTCGAAATAAGACAGGAATTACGTATGGAACTTAAATATGAAGTGCAAAACGTACTAACAAAACATAACAAAGCCATAAATTTCTACTCTTTTTCTTTCATCTAGTTGCAATCATGTAAAGTATCCCTTTACCAAACTCCTATTTCTTCCATTTTACATAGAATGAAAAGGAAAACTAAAGAACAACTTGATGTGTACTCGATATTAAAGGAAATGCAAAGTGTTTCATATCTTTGTGAATGAAATGCAAAAATTGCATGGGTTACGATTTTATGCTTACCGTGCTTGCTGTCTCGGATGCGTTTTCATAGGAATTGGAAGCGGGACTCATCAAAGGAACTGCGGAGGGCTGACATCAATTTATTCAATGCTGCTGCAGATCTTTTGGACATGATCATCTGCAAATAAGTTAACCTCATGTATTGACACAATTTTGAGCCTAATATTGATAAATCTATATAGTATATTGAATTAATTGATTCGCACCAAAAATATTTTTGACGTCGAAAATGTACATTTTCATTTTGTCTTATGATTTCCTTGAGACATTGCAAATTGCAATACGTTAAGATGATTAAACAACTTTTCATAAAGAGAAAGCAACGTTTTATCACGAAAAAAGAGGGTCAGACACATGTTCCCATTATTACTAGCTGTTAAAGAGATTTATGAAATAAGTATTTGTAGCCTTCTCAGTAACCCTATCCTAATAGCTTCCGTCAGTTCCATTATGTAAACAAAATCTTTCCATTTCCTTCACACTTGAGATGAAATCTCACGAAATCATCCCATAAATACGGTATCAAAAAGAAATATAATTGTTTCCCTCTTTCTTTCACTGTTCCGACCTCCTTTTTTTGCTACCTACTTCTTCTTTGGAAGAACAAACGTACGCACACGATTTTCCTCGTATTAATCTCATGTATGAAGGTATCAATATCATATTTTCTCCTGTAATAATAACATGACACAAGAGAAATAGAAGGAAGCAAGCAAACATATCAAATTACTTACCAATCCTGGATCATACAAGTTGCTGTTGCTTCCTACCCTTCCATTCCCATCATCCGTGATGACCTCCCTTTTGACAAGAGAGAGTGACCTACTAGCATCAACACTATTAAGCGGCACGACGTGGTGGGTATTAGGTGCTCCTGTAATTGTTGTCTGGCTATCCATTCCATTTAGCTGAATTGGTGATGACTTTGTAGTGACTCCTCCTGACTGGGATACTTTCGAATCCCTCTTTATCGTGAACCCACTGCTTTCAAAGGGTAGCACGAGAAGGAACAGACTCACTAAGAGATGCGTAATCCACACCATGATGACTAAAGATAAAGCTGATATAACTCGACTAAGATAACTAAAACTGATGATTACTTCGACAAAAACATGAAGTTTCTCGAAACAACCCACGAAATAATTTTTTTTGGGGAAGAAT
>JAANSM010002529.1:0-14815 GCA_036850725.1 Orchesella villosa
TTTTAAACCTAGCCTGATGAAGCAATAAAGAAACCGGTCGCTAACGGTTTGTCCTAGAAACATTTACATTCAGTTTTGAGGCATTCTTTCTTATAATTAAAGACATGAATATTTTAGGATGTTCCTGTTTTCTTGTCTCATTATTACCATTATTAGGATTATCATTTGGGGCCTTGTTGGAGACTTACAAAAAATATGTCTGGCTTTAGTACTCTATGCAATCCATTGGTCTCCCGTAATCTGTGCCAGCCCGAAACTTGACAATGAAATTTTTCTAACGTATATACAGCGCAAAACAATTTACCTAGCCATGATTGTATAAAGGGATGAACTGCCTGAACAAATGTCCGTTACGGAGATGCACGTTCATGTGTCTAAAGTACTTATAGGTTTAGTAAACCAAAATTAGAGAGGATCTTAAAATATTTTCTGGTTCCAATTGTCAACAAAAATAGGAAATGAAAAATACACCGGCTTTCAACAAACCAGACGAGCAAAAAGGCTTTGGTGATCGTGTGTGGAAAGGATAACCTTATACACTCCGATGCGATGCTATTCAGATATTCCTTGGTATATGCATAAATTTGAAAAAAGGTTGAGTATTAGTCAAAATAGTAGTAACACCGTCGTGTTGAAATACATAATATACAGGGTAGGACACTAGTTTACTTTGCATGATTTTTGTCTTCGATACATACCCACCTAGAAATTAAACCCGACGTAAGACTTAAAGTCCTTTTTTTATACATAATATCAAATATATAAGACTAAAAATATCTTCTTCATACATTTTTTTCGTATAAAAAGGGATTTCAAAACCTAGCAATCCAACCATTCAAGTTGAGCAACTGTTAGCAAAATATTGTTCTTTGATTTTTTCACTCTTATTTTGACCCTTTGAATCAAACAACCATTTCACAATGAAACTGATTTCAGTTGTCATCTTCCTGGTGCTGGTTCTCTCTGGCGTGTGTGGGGGGGGGACTCCATGGCTGATTTCGACACGACGGTAAGTAAAATATTCAACAAGCTATCATTCAAAAACGTTTTATATTATTGATTATAAGTTGATTCACAGTTGCATTAACTTTCGTCGCAAGGCTTGTATTCTGGTAGTGAATTCAAACGTGTTTAATTATAAATTCGTTTAAACTAAAATGTAATATATTTTTCACATAAGTTTCAAAATAAGTTAAGAACTGAAAAATTTTAGCCACAAAATTGTTAATTCACTTTTCACGAAAAAAGTCAACAACGGAAGAGTTTAAGTACTAATTAACAAGAAATAATAATGTGTTTTGTTAAAAATTTTAGGTGAGCAATGGTACCAAGCGAGCGTGCAACTACGACAGGGACTGTTCAAATTGTGGACAAGCTCAGACTGCAAGATGCTGTGGAATATGTAAGTGCTGCGTTTTAAATACAGCCTGCAGTTTTGCATGTAGAGCCTCTTGATAACCTCTTGAATTCAATGCATACGCTATTTATCAATATAAATCGTGCATAGTTTCTTAAAATGTTAGAATCTTTGTTGCTATTTTTTGTAACACGTCGCGTAAATTTTTTTGTATTTAATAAAATTATACAATTTTAAAACTCACTTGTTTTTATTAGCATGATGATACTTCTAAATTGTAAAACCCCTTGGTTGCATGTGGATGACTACAGCATCTTATTGTTAGGGCGACATTATTATGTCAAATGGAGATACAATTCAATAAATAGTGAGACTGATTTTTTTCATAATCTACTCGTACCCAGAGAGATGGTATAAAAGATAGACAGAATAGAGGCGTAATCTGGACAAAAAAGTGACCCATCATACATTATATGGGATGGGAGTCAGAATTTCACTTGTTATTGCGAAGGCTGATACCTGTCCATGACGACAGGATTCAATATATTTTCATATGATTCCATTGTAAATCAAGTGGTCGATAATTTTTGTATTGAATACACCGTATGTGGTTGCATCTTGCAGCACAACCTAATGAGGTGGATTGTAAAAACAAATCGCTAATCAATTGAATTGAGAGTGCATACGGACGGACAGACAGACAGACAAACTTAGTAAAATTATAACTTAGCTCTATTCTAGAGCTGTATAATAACTGATTTCCGAGCGTACAACAGTACAACTTAAACATAAGGTTGGTTGACGGCAAATTTTTGGTTGAAAGACCTTACACACCATAAACCTGTATGATATATGATGAATGCATGGTGGTTTTTAACAAAAAATATTGTTACCATTCAAAACTGAAGAAGGAAAATTAATAAACTAAAAGCAAGCACTGAAAACAATTTCATTTATGAGGTCAGCGAGCGATAATTTAGCGGATTTATTTCATGATTTAAAATTCAAATTCTTTTCAAAAAGTTAAAATTTGATAAAGATAAAAAGACAACCCAATTATTCAGTATCCTTTTAAATCATCATCAAAACCCAATTTACAATCCAAACCCAAGCCGATTGGCCCCACCACCCAGAGCAACAGCGCTACAAGTCATTAGCATCATCATTCCGTTCTTCAACATCCCACCAACTCCTCCAGAACTCTCTTCCTTCACAAGCCCAGCTCCAGGACTCCCTGCCACCGGCTTCACCACATTCTCCTTATAATACTTCCAGTCCTTATTATCCTGAATATTTCCTTGTGGAGTGTAGATAGCCACAGCCACAATCATCTTTCTCCCGTCTTCGTCCATCCCCTCAGCGATCCCCATCCCCAAATCCGTGCTACGCTTCCAAACAAGCTGCGTGAAATGTCCTGTCGCCGTAAAGTTGCTGCTCTTCGGATTAGCGAAGCTATAGTCCTTGATCTCATCGTACCAAAGTTGGCAGGCCTCTTTCGCGATCGCCTCATCCGGATCCTCCTTCCCCCAACCGGCATAAAGGTTCTCTCCCATTCCCTTTTCTCTATGAGGACAAGAATGGTCAATCTTATGACGATCAGTTGCGTAGTAGACGGCGCACTTTTCAGCCACCTCATTCAGATTTTCATTGAGGGTGAGTGGGGGTCCTCCATGGTCCGCACGGAGTTTGTTATGAGCATCTAGACCGACTTGTTGGTACTCCTTTCCTGAGGCAGAGGCTGGGTTAATGTTGATGAGCACCGTGCTCAGGACGATGATGAGGTGAAGAATGGCACCTTTCCGGGGCATTGTCGTTGAGAGAAACATTGTCAACCTGTTTCAGAACACGAGAAACAAAAAAGTTCAGAAAAAGCGCAGAAAAATCAAAATTATTGTGAATTTTGAATTACTATCGAATTCCTCTTTGAAAAAGTAAAAACTTTGATTTTTTTACCACGTAAAGCTAGGGAGTAGTATTGGACCAATTGATTTTGCCTTACGCGGAGTTGACAATGCCTTCACGCGTGCCTTTTCCAACTTGTCCAAACTGTCTTTAGCCGTCTCCGTAATATATGCCGGTCTCACCATCAAACTGCTCATGCTCATCAGATTTCCAGGTGGATAGTACTTGGCAATGGCACACACACCCCATGGTCCATTAGCTACTCCAAACCCTAGCTGATCTGAATTTCGGTTCGACCATACCAATAAGGATAAAAATTCAGGGGAGTGCAATATATGTCATTCGAGAGCTTAGGTCATGGGGAGTCTAATGATGAAGTTTAGGCATCGTGAGACACCCTTGTAGCATGGTGTCTTTTCAGTTAGTAGAATTAAATTAGTCTGGATTGAAATTTTGAAAAATACTCTGCACAGTCACTCAAAAACGCTTTGTCTATCCGCAGTTAGTAAAATATAGACCATTGAAGTTATACTGGTGTTGTTCTTGGTACCTAAAGATGACGGATTTATGTGGGTTTATGCCCACGGTGCCCCAAAGGTGTCTCAACTTAGCCCAAAATTGGGGCAAAATGAGAAATTATGTACTCATCGATATCGGTGCAAAAAACACTTTCGGACCGTTATAAGCATGTGCCCGTAACTCAAAAACGGAAGATATGTCGCAGCCAAAACTTCACCATTAGACTTCCCATGACCTAAGCTTTCGAACGAAATATTGCACTCCCGTGAATTTTTATCCCTTATTATTATTATTATTATTATTACCTGAATTTCGCCAAATCATTTGCGTAAAGTGACCAGCTTCCCCTTTGCTTTCTTCAAAATTCCAATCTTTTATTTCTGCGTAGAATGCGTTTGCTGCGTCAATGGCCGCTCTATTGGGGGATACATAACCTCCTTTCCCACCGTATATGTTTTCCCCCATCCCAGGTGATGTAAAGTATTCTCTCCACGGGCTGGACTTGTTGGTTACGAAGTAACAGCCGTGGTCACATCTTTCATGTTCAACCATGAATTCGGCACAACGCACAGCGAGATCGTTGAGTTGTGAACTCATGATCATATCGGGGCCACCATGGCGGGCGCGGAGGAGGTTGTGCTGCTCAAGGGCGACACGCTGGTATTCTAAAATAAAAAAGGGGAAAAAAATAATCAGAAAATCGGTATACTCCCCAATTCCCACGTTTGACGTTCTGAACTAATGTTTACTATGAACTATTGTTACCTTTATGTTCCAACAATGGCGTGATTCCAGTTATCATGAAAGACATTGTGACAAGAGCAATGATAACGAAGAGATGTTTTACCGGTGAAACTAGGCTATATTTTCTCTTCATAATGATGATGTTGATGATTATATTATAGTCTCATTAATCGTAGAGCAGGTTTTGGGGTTTAAATCTTTCACAATTCAACGCAAAAATTGACAAAATATTATGTAAAAATCAAGTAATATATATGACCGGGTAGCAGCAAAATGAGGAATTACTTAGTTTTGAAAAAATGGTGTGTATTTCAGTATTTGTTTTGATTTCCAGTAATTAAAAGAATCCATCCGCAAAATTATTATTCATTAATGTTTCCATGGGCTACGAAAGGAGCTTGAATGATCCAATAGAATAGTTCAGTTCTAGCGCATTTAGAATAGGTAGAATACATAGGTACAAAAATGTTTCAGTTTTATTTTCAATAAAAAATATTTTTTTCAGAGAATAAATTGAGCTAATGAATTTTGAATCGACCCAAAGTTACTGCCACAGTAGAAATTGCGAAAGAGAGCATAGAAACTATTGTTACTGAAACGAGTCCCTTACCACCTCCCTTCTTTCCATCTTCGTCTCCCTTATCATCATCACCTCCGTCCCCCTTTTCTTGACTTCCATCTTCTCCATTACTAGTTCCATCCAGGCAAGGATCTTTGCTCTTGCCCGTACAAAAGTCTTTTTCTTTGTTACAGTTATCCTCATTATTGCAGAAGCATTTCTCATTTGTACCTAACCTAACCCAACCGAAAACTAATTACGGCTGTTTTTGGGTTAAGGGTAATAAAAAATGCAAAAATATCAAGATAATAAATGACTTGAATGATAACTTTTTTAACGTCTCGCGATGCCCCATTTCTTAAGTTCCTTTTTTGTTCTCCTCTTTACTATTTTTATTTATATAGTTACACATTTTATGGTTTTGTAATAATTGAAGTTTGTGTTTGTTAACAACAATTTAAACCTTTTAACCATCACAATTTGTATTTACTTTATATTTCATCCGCTTAATTTCAACTAGAAGAACCAATCATTCAGATTCACACTTCGAACTGCCTTAGCCCCTGGGATAACTGGTCTTACGTTCATAATATACGGTGAACCATCCTGTGATTGGACATTTCCAGCTGGAGAGTAAAGAAAGATTGAAATAGCACCATACTTTCCTTTCTTTTTAAAAATCGAATAACCAAATCCAAAGTACGTCGCCTCCCTCCAAATCATCTGGGTGAAATGTCCGGTGCTCAAAAAATGGGCGTTCTTAAAATCACTGAAGTTATACTTATAGCTTTCCCTGTTGAAAGCCCAACCACCCCAAATTGCCATTTGGAGATTTGACCAAAGATGCTCATAGATATCGCCTTCACCTCCTCCCATCCCGTTCTCTCCAATTCCATCAGCCTCTGAGAAGTAGAAATTTTTGCCTGATTTGTAGTAAGGACAACTGTGGTCAATCATGCCCATTGGTTGGTAGTAATAAGCACACATTTGAGCTAACATGTCGAGATCAGCGTTGCGTCGCAGTGGGACACTTCCGTGTCTGGAACGGTAGAAGTTTTGTTGAAAGAGGGCGGCGTCTCGAGCAGCTACAAATAAATCAGAATCCAATCAATAATCATAAGCCAATCACAGTATGGAATGTGGAATCATGTTGACTTAGGTACCTTCCATGTCTAGCCATTGTACCCAGACGTAAGAGTAACCTATGAGCATTCCAAGAATGGCTAATCCAATACCAATCTTAGCAAACAGAAGCTTCTTTTCTGGTGTCATTGTTGGGGTCAGTGGAATGCAGGACAAAAACTTTTGAAACAAATACAATATTGCGGTTAAGTAGAAAGAATTAATATATATACTGCGCAGGAACAACTTAACATTTTTTGCCTTGTTAATTTCGTTGTAATTCTAAATTGTTACTTCAGCAGCTACTGTAAAAATAAAACTATAAAAGCATTATTAAACCTTTAGTTTTAAACTTGCATCCCTAGCAATAATGCATTGTGACTGGTACACGTATTTTTTCTGGAGGACCAAAAACATTATCAGTATGTCTGAATAGAAAGGTGAAACAATAAGCTATACCAATTATTGCTGTTCCCTGTGTGAAAGTAAGTATGAAACAATGAAACTGATACATATAATAACAAAGCGTTTCATTTCATGTGTGGACTTGCACACATTTATTTAGATATACCCAGATAAGTAAAAATGTGTGAGCATTTGATAAGCATTAAGCATAGCAATAATGTATAATAATATATCAATCAATCAGTATAGCCAGTGCTAGACAATGTGAGTCAGGACAATGTTTATCAGCCAAGATAAGGGGTAAGAATATATTTATTCTCAGCAGCCAAAGCCTCCTTCGTACCATAAATCTTAATAGGAGGGACATCCTTGAGAGGTGGTCCCACATTCTTCTCCACAGCTTCCATATTCTCCTCCCACAGATTCCCAGCAGGGTAGTAAAAAGCGACAACGTAAACCCTTTTTGAAGAGCTCGCCACCCCAAACCCCAGCACCTTCGAGTCCCGCCACAATAACTGCGTTATGTGACCAACCAAAAAAAACTTGTCGAAGTTACTCTTCACATCGCTAAAGTTGTAGTCCTCAATTTCCTGATAGAACCGCCGAGAGGCACCGACAGCTGCGTCGTAGTGCGAAAATGAATTGTCAGGGTCCCATAAGTTCTCTCCTATTCCCTCTGTGAAGTAGAAAGTCTTCCCCTGCTTGTAGTAAGGACAGCTGTGGTCAACTCTCTGCAAGTTGGCGTAATACCTTGCGCACATCCTGGCGAGGTCACAAAGGTCAAGGTTGAGACTCAAAGAGCGGACTCCCATGTCTTGCGCGGAGGTAGTTGTGGTGAGCGAGAGTGGCAAATCGATAAGCTAATGAAGAAAAAATTTCATGGCCATTTAGCAAACCACAGTTTAGACAATATTTTTTTAAATATTCATCTTCATGAATATATAAATCTACACACCTTCTATATCAACCCAAAGTACCCACACGATAATATAGCCAAGGAGCATGCCAGCGGTGGCTACTCCAATTCCAATTGTGAGATAGGGAATTTTGGTCATAGTTGTAAAAATTTGTGTTTTTAAATAGAGCAAAGACTCAACAGAAATGTTATGTTATGCCAGGGAATTTAAGAATAAATATTTATTCCTATTTCCTGAAGCTATGCTATGCTTTCACTCACTCATCAGGCTTCTATCGTATATTTAAGTAATGAAACAGACAGAGATTTTCACGCTGGCAACGATATCACAGGTCATAGGAGCTGCAGCTGATAACTGAATTTTGTGTATCAGCTTCAAAGCTTCTCTAAAACCTACTACAACTGAGTCCTGACTGATTTTGAAAGGTTTCAGGTTGCCCCATAAAATCAGTAAGATTGAATTTCGTATATAACGTTATGTTACCTATTGTTACAGTATGTGCATGAAATCCAAAAATAACTGATTTATTTTATTTTTCATTACGAGCAAAAGATGTTGCATTTATTTCCACTGGACTAGTATGGAAATTGAAGCTAAGATAAGCACAGGCATGAATTGTTCAGAAATAAATTATGTTTGCCACTAAATAGAAAAATGTATTAAGGACCAGACGACACAACTGCAACTCCAAACGGCTCAACTATCAGAATCCTTCTGCCTGGTAAGAAGATACTTATTCTCCTCAGCCAACGCCAATCCTGTCGTATCATTCTCAAAACGCCAGCCCCACTTCCCATAAATCTGAATTGGAACAGCATCACTCGTAGGTGGCTTAATGTTCTCTTTCATCTGCTCCACATCTCCGAAACCAAAAATAGGATAATAGTGGTAGACAATCATGACTCCAAACTCGGGATTAGATTTGGAGTAATAAACCCCCACACCAAGGTACTTGACTCCTCTCCACAACATTTGTGCTAAGTGCCCAACCTTCAGGAACTTGGGAATGTTGCCCTCCACATCGTTAAAGTTATACTCCTCAATCTCCTGGTAGAATCACCTCACAGCTCCCACAGCAGCGTCATGGTAGCTGGTAGTCACACCTTTTGGTGTGCTTCGTAAATGGAATAGTTCAATCTATTCCTTGTACATCAACCAATGGTCCTCCTCTGTGACGTCTATTTGGTAAAGTGGGGAGGATGACAGTACATGACAATTGTGTGGTTCTTTTTCAATAAAACTTATGAAAGAAAATGGTTGAAAGTGTTCTCAGATACATCAAAGTTTGATTTATTTTATTTTTGTAAAGAAGAGATAACTTGTGGGCAGATCTGTCATCCGTGTGTATTGAGCAAATTTATTCAACGATATTTCAAAACCAAACAAAGCATAAACATATTGAATTGTATATAGGTCTTTGACAAGCTAAAGCTTATCGCATTTAAAATTGAAATGTATAACGAATTATCTTTGCATCCAAACTATAAAATCTGATTTTCCCGATTCCCATATCCTTTAAATTAATTTGCGTTGCTCGGTATCACACTTCGAATTGGCTTGGCACCTGGTATAACTGGTTTCACGTTCATAATAAACAATTCCTTATCTTTTGTCAACACATTTCCGGCTGGACTATAAAGAAACACTCCAAGAGTTCCATAAGTCTTGCCGCCGTCCAATGTATACGTCGTATAGCCCAGTCCAAACTCTCTTGTGTCCCTCCAAAGAATCTCCGTGAAGTGTCCAACGTTTCCAAAATGGGTTTCCAGATCATTCTTAAAATCACTAAAGTTGTAGTTATACCTTTCCTTATAGAAGGCCCAAGTTCCAAGCTCCCCAAGCTCAATTTCTGACCAAGGATGAGCCCCTGCTCCAACTCCGAGCCCGTTCTCCCCTATTCCGTCTGCCTCTGAGAAGTAGAAATTTATGCCGGATTTGTAGTAAGGACAACTGTGGTCAATCATGCCCTTGGGTTTATAGTAAGAGGCGCACATTTGCGCTAGCATGTCGAGGTCAGCGTTTCGTCGCAGTGGGGCACTTCCGTGTCTGGAACGGTAAAAGTTATGGTGGAAAAGGGAGGCGTCTCGAGCGGCTACAAACAAACAAAAATAATTCTCATAATTCAACCGATATTGAAGCTGAACATAGTTCTCAATATACGTCAAAACTTTTTGAGTTTTGAACCTTCCATATCTAGAAATTTTATCCACACGTAAGTGTAGCTTATGATCATTCCAAGGACGGCTAACCCAATTCCAATCTTAACAATCAGCAGCTTCCTTTCTGCTGGCGTCGTTGTGATATTGTCATTGAAGGGCATGGTTTTTTAAACAATGGAAAATACAATACTACCAAATATCAAAAATATTATGATGCTGAGCTGATACGTAAATAATTAAAAATATTCATCTTGGTCTAGAGGACGAAAACTTTAATTAATGCATGAATTTTCCTGGACAACTAAGAACGAGCTCTGTAATAGATAAATGAAGCATGGATGCGTTTTGCAAATGCTGGGGCAATGTGATATATGATTACTAATTAAATACAGAGTGTGCTTTATTGAATACATAAAAATTGTTGAGTAACTTTCATATAGATAAGAAACTTATTTATTTCATTCAATTTCCAATCAGAGGCCAAATATGTTTTCGACAATTCATTCCAAAAGTTATTAAGTCGTAAGATTCGAGAACTGCCAATGAGATCATGCCATCTGAAGAGATCAGAAGGCCACAACCACCGTAGCCATCACAAAAAAGAAGAGAGTCCCTGCTGAAATCAAGTTGTTAAGTCCACTTGATCCACCATCCAAGCCGAAACTTTTATCCTTGTTACAGAAATCCTTATCATTGCAATAACACTCTTGATTCTTGATGCACTTTGGCTTTCCATCGGGGCCCTTCCATTTATTTGGATCATCCTCACAGCTTTTACTTATCCGTCCATCCGAGTACTTCCTCACGTAGCATGCATTTTCAGGGTCAAAACATCCTACTCCAAGAACCATCGCTGTTTGTGTGGTCAGCATCACAAATATGGTCAGCTCCGCCTCCGTCACAGGAGTGACACGTACTCAAGCCTATGAATATAAATAAAAAAGAGATGCACACATTATGAACAATTTTTAGCATCATAATATTCATGATTATCTGTTTTCAGTTAACTCAAATGGAGTTGGTTTTGGGGGCTTGTCGGGTCGGGACAGTGGAGGTTCTTTGGGACGACGCTATTACATACCTTCAACTAAAGGAAGGTCCCCTTCAAACACCAAAGTCAGCACAAAAAGTAACAACACGAGGAACTTCTTTGAAAAGAGGAGGAACATATTGCTGAGTTGCTGTCTTCAACTTCCCCTCAATTTATTGCTGTCTTGCTTGACTGCTTCTGGCTCCTTCTTCTCGTTCTTGAACAGATAGTTATTTAGTTTTTCAAGCATAAAATTTTACTGTGCAAAAATAAATTCGATAAGCTTTGCCAAAGGAAACAAGAAACAACTGGAGAAGAAACAGAAATGCTGGATAATGTAGAATGAAGAAAAAATCGTTTTCGAATTTTCATTCAAGAACCAAGAATTTGCCTGAGCAACCATAAGGGTTGCATTGCATTTGGACAGGTGTTTCTTCAGGTCACAGGTAGGCTGAAAATGAAAATTGTCACTCAAATCAAGAGACAAAAGTACATTTAGCTTGTTACTTATGGGTCATACTTAAGTGTACTTAAGGAAGGGTAAAGACACAAATCATTCTGACCCATTTTGCGACGAAAATCGTAAAGGAGAGGATAAGACCTTGGCATAAGGGCTGGGCTGCTTCGGCCCTGATGAAGCATGTTACGTGAAGAAGGACACAGATAGCAACATCAGTAAAGCCTTCAAAGCCGATCCTGCTGTCTGGAAGGGTGCCGATGGAAATCCCAAGTGTATCAAAAACATGGAGTGTCATTGCAATGACCAGGACTAATGTAACAAAGGTGAAAACTTTGGTCTGGATCGTGGTTCGAATGGTGGTAGTGGCACTAGTGGCTCACTTGGGATCCCGAAAACGTTACAAGGAATGGGCATTCTCCACGGTGGCTTGTGTCGTGTCCATTTGGTTTCAATATCTACGAAGTAATTTTATGTATTTCTCGCTTTGTCTCATGTACTTGTCAATCATGCTGATTTTTGTCTTTTCGTGAACGTAAAGTATTAAATTTATATTAAAATTGAAGAAATTGTCAGCAAATTATTATTTAATTTATTTTAACGAAAGATTCAAAATGGCATTTTAAACTTTTTATATTCCATAAAAATGACCAAGAAGAAGGATGATAAAAGTTTTATTTGGATTATAAATAGATATAGATATCACGTTATAATGCTTTATTTCAAGTTGCCCCAAAATCTCCACAGTAGTATTTGCATGCAACTTGTTTCCTTCCTAGGTAGTTTTTTATAAAGTATCATTCAATATTAATATGCAAAAATTTCAAACCCACCTAGCTAACCCCAAGTTTGTCGCTCGCATATCTGAGCAAGATGAAGATAATGATGCTGAGAATCAATCGAGCAAACGTAATTAATTTTGTAACTTCTTTTCCTTCTCACAATTTATTTGTTTCCTCTTCTTCCCTCCCACACAACATACCCTATATATTGCTATATACATTTATGCTTCTTTGTTGCTTTATTATATTGCCCCTAATAAACCACACTTGCCCACTATTTTTCTCCAGAAGACTTTCTTCTTATTTCTTCAACAGATTTCTCCCTTTCCCAATAGCACCATTGACAGACCAACACCATAATANCCCTTTCCCAATAGCACCATTGACAGACCAACACCATAATACCAAACAAATCCATTCCAAGAAAGCTGTCTTCTACAACTACAACCAAAAGAAAGTTGACCAGGACCAGACGGCAGACCACACCAGAAAACAAAAAAAAGTATATCGCTGCTGCTGTTCCTCCATCCTCTTTTCCTCCTACACAAAACTTTTCCTTCCGCTTCTCTTCACCATGATGCTCATTTCTTGTGATCCTGACATTATGTTACAAAAAGGGAAATGAAAATGTTTTCTTGTGGTGTATGGCAATTTAGTAAAAAAGCAACAACAGTAACAACTATCAACGTCCTCTTTCTTTATGGACAAACTGCATGTAATAGCCTTCGATTTTTTGTTTCATGAACAATGAACAAGCTGAGAAAGTAAGGATGCCAGATGCACACGCTAGAATTCATGAGATTCTTTTTTCTTATGAGGAAGATGAAACAAATGCTCAAGAAAAAAGTTTCTAGTTGTCCAGATTCCAGTTGACTTTTGTCATTGCCATTTTCATTCGGAGAAGGAAGGATGCACATGATGATATTGATGATGATGATTATAATTTTAAGTCAACATTAAATTGAATATTGAAAGTCTTAAAGTCTATTCATATTTCATATGTCTACATAAAACAATATAGCACGATTGCAAAATCATGAAAAAGATGATAGGAATTCATGAGATTCTTTTTTCTTATGAGGAAGAAGAAACAAATGCTCAAGAAAAAAAGTTTCTAGTTGTCCAGATTCCAGTTGACTTTTGTCATTGCCATTTTCATTCGGAGAAGGATACACATGTGACATGATGATATTGATGATGATGATTATAATTTTAAGTCAACATTAAATTGAATATTGAAAGTCTTAAAGTCTATTCATATTTCATATGTCTACATAAAACAATAGCACGATTGCAAAATCATGAAAAAGATGATGCAAACAAGTATGAAGCAATAAATATATAGCCTTGTAGCGAAAACCACTATAAAATTCAGTATGAAAAAGATTTGTGACGAGAAACACAGCTTTTAAGGAGCCACTATAGTTTTTTTGCTGACTGCACTGAGATTGAGGATATCTAAAAGTACTAAAGTGGACGATGAGGGTTGATAAGGACAAGTCAGTTCTGATATTTGGATTCCTTCCAATCTTTCTTATTCTCCTTTACCAGAATCCAGGTGTGGAATGTACGCTAAAACCGAAGGAGAAGATTGAGCAAGGCGCTCGACTCACCAGAGCATCTGGTTCGGGACCTGGAGGGCATTTGAGGCAGCCGAGGAAGTCTTATCTGGCCAAGATTGTTGAACAGGGTCCAGAAACAACGAAGGAAAATGGTAAGTGCATATTACTATAGATTATTATGATAACTTTAAAATATGAGCATAAAATGTGATTTGGAACTGGTTGTTTCAGATGCTGATCAAAATCCACTGTCTTCAAAGCCCCTCACCGCAAAACAAATTGAGGAGATGATCGACCCACTCCAGCAAGGTATAAGGGGTCGTTCCATCTCCGGCTCGAGCAAAAAGTCACCTCGACAAGCCGAGCCCCCAACTGCTGACAAGAATTGGTACGTGTACAAGCCAGATGGACAGTTTGGAAGGATGCTTGGAGCTAATACTGGAGGAGGTGGCTCAGGTTCAGGAGGTGGAGGTAGTGGAGGAGGCTATGGTTCTGCTGGTGGAGGTACATCAGGAGGTTCCTCAACATCTTCAACAGGTGGTGGTAGTAAAGGAGGTGGAGCTTGGAGTAGTAAAAAAGGTGCTGGTGGAGCTAAAGGAGGTGGTGGGTCTCGAGGCGGCAAGCCATACAACGTAAAACTCCTCCAAAGGAATAAAGTAGACCCCGCTGGCTACTCCTTCTTCCAATACCGACCAGACGCCAAGGTGGGTGTGGTTTGGCACACAAAAAATCCTTTCGACAGAGATGGTCGCATGGATCTCAACGGTGGTGCATGGAACGGCTCCGCCGACATTGATGACATGGACGAAGCCAACACCTACGACTGGGAATTCCGTCGCTACGACCGAGCCTGTCTTTACATTGAATATAAAGTCGCTAAGAAGATCGTAACGCCCCCTTCCATTCCCCTTAAAACCCTCTCCATCGTCAAGGACCAGAACACCCTCCTCGCCCGCCGTTTCCTGGAGTGGACCTTCGAGAAAAAAGCAGATGAAGCCGAGTTACTCGCAGCTGCCAACCCAAATTCCCAATTTGACATTACATTCGAGTTCCTAGCCAAAACGAAGGAGATTTTCTTAACAAAAATCTGTCGAAATGCTAGTGACTACGCTTATGCCTCCGCTGCCACCACATCTTCAGGCGTCGCAGTAGCATCTAACACGGATCCAGACCTTCTGAAAGGGACAGACGTAGCTTCCTTCCTTCCTGACTCTTTTGTCCAGCTTCTCTACAATCTCTTCATGGTCCTGAGGGATATCACCTCCACAAAGAATACTATGACTGAATATCCATCTAAAGA
>JAANSM010002530.1:0-14815 GCA_036850725.1 Orchesella villosa
TAACAAAAGGATCCAATTTATCGATGGCTATATCGTTTCAAAATATTTCTTTGGGAGAGAAGAACAGATGAGAACAATGGGGGAAAATGATGACTTCAAAACTTCAAACCAATTTTCCATTGTTAACCAAACTTATAAAGTAATAGGTTTGTCAAAGAAGGTGCCTATAAGGCTAAATAGGTTTTTAGTTTGGTTGTGTCACTTATTTTGAAAAAAAAACTATTTAACTATTTTTTTGAAAGCTTTTCGAAATTGTTTTCTTTCTTTTTCAAAAGAGAATGTGTAAGGAGGACAATGGTTAGCCACAGCCACCATTTAATCCCAATTTGCCAGCAGTGACCAGAGAAAATTTATTATTTCTCAGTAACCCAAGTTGCGTGACGTTTTTCACCCCTCTTTTTTACCTATAATCATGTGATTTTGCTTGTGTTAAAATGTGTGTGTGTGTGAGGAGAAGCATCGTTTTTGTGGAGTTGTTGTACACACGAGAACTAAATGATAACGTTTTGTTACAGTCCTCTGACATAATAATAATAAATGGATAAAGTAATAACCTTTTTATATAACGTGCTATTTGATACGTTTAATTTTTTTTTCTTCTTATTTTATTGCTCTTGCACAGCAATTTTCGTCCAAAAAAACACGCAATGCCAAATAAAATGTTTTTTTTATCATACACAAAATTTGCTCCACACAAGGTTCTCTATATCTGTAAGATTTTTTAAAATTGAAAAGAATTTTTGCTTGTCTGCGTTGGTGGTGATGGTAGCTAGTGCAATAAAGGCAGCGGCATTCATACCCACAAGAAATAAAATGATAACGTTTTGTTACAGTCCTCTGACATAATAATAATAAATGGATAAAGTAATAACCTTTTTATATAACGTGCTATTTGATACGTTTAATTTTTTTTCTCTTTTATTTTATTGCTCTTGCACAGCAATTTTCGTCCAAAAAACACGCAATGCCAAATAAAATGTTTTTTTTATCATATACAAAATTTGCTCCACACAAGGTTCTCTTTATCTGTAAGATTTTTTAAAATTGAAAAGAATTTTTGCTTGTCTGCGTTGGTGGTGATGGTAGCTAGTGCAATAAAGGCAGCGGCATTCATACCCACAAGAAATGACGTCTATGAACTCAACTGTGATGAGTTTTTTTGTGACACGCCTCCACACTTTTCAACCATCCAAATTAGAACCTTTTTTCGTCATTGTAAACAAACATGCAAAACTTTATAGGCTCAGTATATATACACGTAGTTGATGTTGAACCATTATTTTACACAGTTGCTTCTTGTTCTTATGTAACGCAAAGTGAAGTCGCATGTCTTGAGCTGGACATCAACATCCACCCTATAGGTTTCATTGGCCAACGCATATTTTTTGTGAGTAAATATAGAATGGGATGACGAAAATAGCAACCAATACCAACACAGTGCAATCTTACACAATTCATTGTCCAGCAAAAGAACATAATCAGAATGGACATGGATTGAGTGTATATAGCAAGATAGATTGATGAATGATATCTTGTCTATTGTTGTTCAAGAAAGGCNGTCCAGCAAAAGAACATAATCAGAATGGACATGGATTGAGTGTATATAGCAAGATAGATTGATGAATGATATCTTGTCTATTGTTGTTCAAGAAAGGCGTCCCGTGGCTTACCTGTGATTGGTTAGGGGGAAAATGACTAAGGGAAAATTGACAGGAAAAGTGAATGATTAATGAGATTTTTCCTCTTTCCTCGTATCCACATATATTGCTTTAGATTAGGATTAGACTATCATCAGATGAAGGAAATAAGGCGGCATTAGGTACACTCATTATACAGTTGATAGTACTTTATTTAGTGCACAGTAAGCATTTTATTATTATTTATTATGGGCAATTAAGATGAAATTAAGAGGTTTTATAGTCAAATTAAAGCAGAGCTAATTGGTGTTCAATCAAAATGAAATCTAATTTTTTCGGAGGATTAAACATTCTTCCTCTTGCAAATTCTCCCCCAAAGCTTCTTCGTGTGCGTAAAATAATGAGAATGATGATGGTAATGACGAGATTGTATATAGCTTCTCATAATTACAACAGGTAATAAAATGTCTTGGTTTTATACACATTGGCATCATAAATTGTTCTAAAAATAGCTTATTCCACCATGAATCTATCCAACTTCCCAACTCAACTCATTGGTTTTTATTTGGTGGAAAGGAATGGGAAGAAAAGAATGTTGAAATTTTATAATAATTCTCAAGTTTAATTACAAGAGGATACGACAATGTTGATAAGGATGGAGAAGACATGAGAAAATACTCTATTGGGGAAAAGAGGGGAATGGAACTTGGTGAGGGATTTGAAGCAAGATATTCGGATTATATAAAGATATAGTTACACACTGACTCTGACTCTATATGAACTTGTGTATATCTTTTTTTACGTTCTACAAACTTCAAATTACAATATTGTAGTTGGATGTAGTCAGTAGTAGTTTTGGCACAAGGTTGAGAAAAAATATATCATGATGATATGATGGTGGGATTCTGATAAGAAGAGAATTTTTTTTCCAGGGCATTAAAGTCTATATGTCAGTACATTCTACATTTTATATAGCTTGTTCATACAGGTGTAATGGCTAATACACAATTCGTTAACAATGTGAATATATATGGGAGACGCGTAAAGCACCCGAAAATGGGAGACATATCACACCACACAGCACCTTAGCATATATACATAAGGATATATATGTGGTAGGTGTAAATGGGATCTATTCAATGTTCACATCAGCATTTTAGTTTGTAGTACAAGTGAACCTGGCAAGTGAAACGCATTTGGTGGGCAATAGGTTGAGAAAAAATATATCATGATGATATGATGGTGGGATTCTGATAAGAAGAGAATTTTTTTCCAGGGCATTAAAGTCTATATGTCAGTACATTCTACATTTTATATAGCTTGTTCATACAGGTGTAATGGCTAATACACAATTCGTTAACAATGTGAATATATATGGAGACGCGTAAAGCACCCGAAAATGGGAGACATATCACATCACACACCACCTTTGTATATATACATAAGGATATATATGTGGTAGGTGTAAATAGGATCTATTCAATGTTCACATCAGCATTTTAGTTTGTAGTACAAGTGAACCTGGCAAGTGAAACGCATTTGGTGGGCAATTACCAACCTGAAAAAAATGTTATGAGCACATCTAATTCTTAGCCAAAGTCTTTCTCTTTTTTTTCTCGTTCGTCACCCATTCCGATTTTCTTAATTCGAAAACTTATTAATTCCTTTTTTTCTTGATAACCTAATGAGTATTCTTATTTTTTCGGATGAAATATAATGATATGGCACAATATGAAGAATGTTTCAGATTTCAATTTCTTTTATATATATTTTTATTTTGATTTAAAAAAGCCAACGAACCAGCACATCCGCCATTGCCACTGGACCTTTAAAGAATGTGTAGCTTAAGAAAAGCATAAGTAGTATATTGTATAAATATATGCTTTCTTGCTTAAGCTTATTCGTAACCTCATTAACACAAAAACTGAGCTAATTTCTCTTCATTTCTTTTTCCTTCCTTCGACAAAATCGCAAACGTTCCTCTTGTCTTTTTCTTGATGATAATAATGAGGAGAGAGGCAGTGATTCCATTTCAATATTTCATGTGCACATATAGTGTAGCTTCTTAACTTGGCTGTTGATGATAAAACTCTTCATTTTCTTTTTCTTCATTATTATTATTAGTTTTTCCATCACTCAGAGAAGATGGAAGAGGAAAAGCACATGGCAAAAAAAATTATATATATTATATTCTCACTTCATTCCCCATGATTCCTGATAACACGAGCCGTCTATCTACTACCTCCAGAGAGAGCTCACCTTTAAATTAAGAAAGACAAAGAGTGAAAATGAAAACAAAAAATAAACTATCTACATAAATATAACAATTTATATATAAAAATTCTTTATTCTGATTTCAATCTCAATTCCTTCTGTACTCATCGCATCGTGAGTTTGTTTTTGTTAAAAAATGAAAAATTTCCAACTTTTCCCAGCAATGTTCACGTTGACTGTGACTATATAATCCAAAGTCAAAGTCAAGCCAAATATAATGCTTTTTTCTTTAGATAGATGCAGTGTTTTGTTACATTGTTCTTTACTTCATTTTTATTTATTATCATATCGGTACAACTCATGTAGTTTGAGGAATAGATGTCAAAAAGTTATCCAGAATGGGTAAAGAATATATATATACCTTATTGTTACAAGAAAACTGAGCATCATTTAGGTACGTTTTTCTATCTCTCTCCTTCAGGTAAAGAATATATATACCTTATTGTTACAAGAAAACTGAGCATCATTTAGGTACGTTTTTGTATCTCTCTCAACTTCTCTGGATAAGAGGAAAAGAGGACAGTTGTCGACGAGCAATAATAATAATACTGATACGATCACCATCAGTCACATCACACACAAGTCGAGCGTCGTTATTTTCTCTGCTTCTTTTTTTATCATGTGAACCGAACAAGAGAAGCATTACGCAGCTGTGTTTCTCTTCGAGATGGCTTATTCTTTCTTGTATCTTATACATTTGACATTATACTTTTAACATGGTTAAATATATACGTGAATACTTATATAGTGCATTACATAACACACGTCAAGTCAAAAGCAGATCGTTAAAAACCATGTAAAGGTAGGAAAGACAGGGAAAAAATGGATGTTATGTACATAATATACATTCAACATTTATAAAAATGTAATTTAATGTAATGTTGAATGTAGGCATAATGCCAGGAGTTGGAAAAATGTTGGAAAAAATAAAGGTACCTCAAAAGCTAAGAATGAAAATAAAGTATATGTATATCGAAATCAGTTGCAATTAAGATTGCTGCCAGATCTTGAGCAAAGTTGTATAGTATAGTGGACGTGGACATATCATACTGCGGCTCCTGATGGAGATTACGCCTTTGCATTTCATAGACACACACACATGGAAAAACGTATGACAGAAAAAGAGATCTCCTTGTCTTCCACATATTCACTCATCTCAATTGAATGGAAAAAAGAGAACATGATTTTTAATGTGGGAAATGAAACTGTTTTGGCAAAGTATGAAGAGCATAGATGGGATGGAAATGGCTTTGACTTTCATTTCATGTGCATTACGCCCGCGTTATCTCATTAAGATATATACTTTCTTGGAGAAGAAACATATTAGGTAATCATAATGACCACATATATGCATTCACTTATCGCTTCCTCTTCTCTCCTTCTCCAACAAAGTTGGTGAAGTAAAATGGTAGTTTTTTAGTGATATGCTTATGGTCTGCCCAATAATCTTGAGCAAGAATCTTTTTAATGTCCAGTTAAATCAGCGTTTTAATCCTTATTCGATATGAAAAGTTGGAAAAGGAAAGGATTAGAATGGAGGAGAGAGAGGAGATGAGATGACATCGCGGGTCATATGTAATCTTGAAAAATGTAGTTAAAAGAAATGAGGCATCATCATCATCATCAGAAGCATCGTGAACACATGAGGATTGAGAGAGGATATGTATATATCATTCAATTTCTCAGTATGAGCGGAAGCCCTCTCCATATCTTGACAGTGGAGGAGTAGAAAATGCACTGGAGCAGAATTAGTTTTGCATTTTTTCAGAGTCATATCAAAAGATAGGAAATGATGATGTTGATGATGATGTAGATGATTAACATGAATGGTGTAATGATCGTTATAGCCAACCTTTTTATAACCTTTCTCTAACTCGTCCCCCCTATATTTTTCGTGATGATTTTCCAATTTGATAAATGTAAAGAAATGGGGGAGCAATGAAAATTTATCAGTTGTATTTTCCTCGGTCATAATAATCTAGTATATATATATGCTTGTGTGCATTGACAATGTACATTCATTTTCGAGTGTTTTTTAAACATGAGCCATTTAAATGAACGAATCCTGAATATCAAGCAAAAGAAAGACAATTTGAATAACTGTGGCTGTGTAACTAACAAGAAAATCTATTTGCAAATGCTAATTTCAACGATTAACGATCAAGTGAAATTTTTCGTTAGTTTTTTTGGACGACAAATAAATGGAATAGAAATGAAACGGCCAGAAACCACAGTTTGTAATGTGTTGACATGTAATTTAATTAGCTTGGTTTGTTCTTGCCCATTTTCTTTTCTCCCATCCGATCCCAAGATTTCTCTTTCAGATAACCCCTTCTTTTTTTGTATCCCAAGATGCCACCAAAGATTAGTTTGTATATTTGTGGTAATTAGACGCAAAAAAGACGGGTAAAGACAGCAAGCGGTCTCTCTGTGATCTTGGGATGGAATGGATGTGTATGTTTCTGGAAATTGACAAGTGCATATTTTTGTCTTATATATAAGAATAAGATGGAGTAGAGAAAAGAGGAGATTTAAGTGGAAAAATTAGGTATATAACAAAAGTTGAAAGGAGACAAAAAATGTTCTTTCTTATTGATGCTAAACTTATTGGATAATATACATAAACTGAAGAAAAATGCAATGTGATAATGATCAAGTTTTTTAGTCAAGTAGCAACAGCAACATCTAAACACACACAGTTCTCTTAGCGTTTACGTTTACTTCTTCCGACGACGTTTTATATACTCTCTGACGAACATGGAATAAAAAAAAGTAGCATTTTTGATATTCCAAAGCCCTCCTGAGGCTCGGCAATTGTGCTTTTAATGTAAGTTGATGTTGATATATACTGAAGAAGAAACGAAGCTTTTTCAGGAGTTTAGTTCAGAGTTAGTAGCATTGGCAATGCAGTATAAAGTAATATTCTTTGCTTTTTCTTGCCTACTTTATTTTTATGGTTGATGTTCAATGTTGGTGAGCTTGAGAACGAAATGAGAGAGAGAGAGAGGTTTGGTTTTGAAGAAGAAGAGTCCAGCAAACTCTTGTGACTTTGCTTGCCCATTATATTTATACCATAACTATATAGAGTTTTAGTATTAGCTAAGCTATGTGATGTGATGTTCAATGTTGCTCCATGATCTGCATACTTAATGAGGACGAAATCACATTTTTTTCCAACATTTCTCTTTTTCCATCCATCTTAACTTTATTCTTCTTCATTTCTCTCCTTTCTATTAAGAAGGTATATACATATATATAAAGGTGATGGCGATGCATCATTGGAAAAATACAAGTCCATTGATGGCCCATATGCATGCAATGCAGTCCTTTGTAAAACGGTGGAAAGAAAAAGAAGAAAAAATCACATTTTCATTTATATTTGTATACATATCGGTGTTGTACTCAGAGTCATGATCAATGTTGCCTCCATGATCTGCATACTTAATGAGGACGAAATCACATTTTTTTCCAACATTTCTCTTTTTCCATCCATCTTAACTTTATTCTTCTTCATTTCTCTCCTTTCTATAAAGAAGGTATTATACATATATAAAGGTGATGGCGATGCATCATTGGAAAAATACAAGTCCATTGATGGCCCATATGCATGCAATGCAGTCCTTGTAAAAACTGTGGAAAGAAGAAGAAGAAGAAAAAATCACATTTTCATTTGTATTTGTATACACATATCGGTGTTGTACGAAGAGTCATGTTTGTTCCCACTTTGGTGTACTATGTATGTTGTGATGGCTCACTTGTGATGCATGACTGCAATCATTTATTATTAGAAAAACGTGTAGCGAAAAAAAGGAAGCCCATTTCCCATCTCCATCAACTAAACTCACAAGCCCCCAAAAAATATATATGGTAAAGTCAAACAAAACTGATTGTCTATGAATTTCTTAACAAAACCAAAAACCAAGCCTTTCACTTCTCAAACTGAAATAGGAAAGTGGATGAAAATTATATGAACATTTTTATATGCTTTGATGCTCCCAGTCTAATAATATGATTGCCATCAACATCAAACTGGACTAACCCTTTCGGATGCATTTAACCTTTCAAAATATTTGTCGCATCTTAAATTTGATTGAGACGCTGCTGGTGTATTCTCATTCGTTGCATGTTGCATCTTGGATCACGACTTGATGATGGTGATGTTGATGGGTGCTTTGCCCTTACGGTTGCATGAGTCTCTCCCTAATAGGCCTAATACCTGCACCTACTACCTACCCATCTTAATTGTAATTATGACCTTTACTGGAAAATCAGAGTGGATGATTAAAACCCGCGCATTACAATCCAATCTGTTTGGCAGTCAAAATCCTTTTCGTTCCTTCTTTACCGCTCACTTTACTATATACTCTTGTGAATGTCTATAAAGTATATCGTTTGGTATAGAGAAAAATCCATCCATATTCGTAATTAGCATTACGAATTCAAAACATCATTTCCCCCTCTAATCGACATCTTCGTTACTGTCTGACCTTAATCACACTTGATACTTTACTCCGCACATAGATATGAATGAACCCTCTTGATTCTTGATTAGTCAATTCTTTCTCCTCCATCAAGAGATTGGAAACATTAATCCTACTTTTTAGTAGTACATATACATATTTCACCTCGCTCTCTGTGAAGAAAAAAAGCGTTGAATTTTTCTTCTTAATCATCAATCACCTACAAAAATTTCTAGGTAAAAGTAGTAAAACTTTTTGAGCCTCTCTCTCGTTTGATTTGATTGCATATTGCATTGTAATTACTTTTTGCCCGTTTAATAAGTGCGGTGTAACGAAACGTTTTGAAATCACGGTTTGGGTAGTATACTTATCGACGATATTGAAAAGCAATGTAAAATTAAACAGTTACAATGCCCCGTGTAGTTAAGGTTAAAAGAGGCTGTCAAGGAACAAATCTTTTATTATAGCGACTTCGTATGCAATCTGTGAATGTATGAAAAAAATTAGTAAACGAAAATAAGGATTGACGACGGCTATAAATACCATTTTTATGACGGACCATCAAAAGAAGTGCACAAAAAAAATTTTGATGTGTTAAAATGCACACATTTTTTTTCGGAGTTGGAGGTAACAATTGAGTTTTCTATGCATATGATATTAATGTAATCCACCATATTTTTGTCGAGTCTTTCTAGCTGTTTGTGTGAATGTGTGTGGAAAAAGGATTATGAATAATTTACCCTCCTCCATCATAGATTACCCAAGTGATTGCAGGTTGTCAATGCATTAATCTAATTGCAGCAGGTCAGCGAGCTCAAGAAAAGAGAAAAAGCTTTACTTTACACTCGGTTTTTGATTATTGTGTGTGTGTGTGTGGAAAAGAAGAGGAGGTAGAGGTAAAACATCAAAAAGGCATTTCACATTTTTCTCGTGTGTTTGTGTAATATGTATATACAAACCTACAACCTACATGCACGTATTTATTAGCAAAACAGCAGCTCAGCAGCAAAGCAAATCCAAAATGCTTCTAACTTCATCATATTTATCATGATCGTTATGTTATGGAATGGAGATAATATGTTGAAGGCACGCATCCCAATCCAATGCATATATCATATAATATATATTCCTTTAGCTTTAGCCACTCTCCTTTCTTCCTCCGTTGCGTTCTCAAAAAGAAAACGAAGTGAGGTGAGGTGAGTGGAAGATTATTGGTAAAGATGACGATGATGATGGTCCTCTCCGTTTTGTGTATATAAATGCCCTAACGTTACTTACTTACATGCACATTATTACTTATCAATTTTTTTCGTCCTTTTTTTTATATGCCCAAAGTGTACTCGAAAGATATAGAAAATTGAATGCCAAAGAGGAGTCGTTTTTGGTGTATATCTTCTTCTTCTTCTTCCTCCTGCTCACCACCTGATATTATTATATATGGTCAGTAATTTTCTGATTTTATCAATCGACCAAGAAAGAGAAAAAATTCACAGAAAAAGAATGAATCTTTTTGGCCCCAGACGCTTTCTGTGTGAGTGGAATGGATGGAGTGAGTATATTATGTTGGTTTGGTGGTGCTGGTGTGGCGATGAGAATGATGATGGGGATAATGATAATTTTACTACTTATTTTTGTTGGTAGTTTGGTACACATCCCATCCCTAATTCTAATCCTTGTTTCCTCCACTTTTCGCACAATCACAGTCAACTCAACGAGAATGAGCGTCATCATCAGCTCAGCAGCGCCTCAAGTTGGAGGAGTCGTAGAGAGCCATCGACAATAAAAAAAATTTCTCTGTACGTATTTGTTGCCTCGTCTTTTCTCTCTTTACTTCTCTCCTCTGATTATGATAAGCCGGATGGATACTGTTGATGATTTGATGATGATGTTGATGATGATGACTAAAATGATTTTTTCTTTGAGGCGGAGAGCAGTTTTGAGACTATATATTTTTATCCTTCATCATCATAAACCATCATCACACATAAATTCTTGAGTGTGATAAGAAGAAAATAAAAATGTAAGAGAGATTCTTCGTAAACCAAATTCAACATCCAACTCACCGATTTATTTATTTATCGTATATGTTGGTGTGTGTGTGTGTGTGTGTGTATATCGTATATATATCGTTTATATTGGCTTATATATTGGCAATAGATCTTTGAGCGAGATTAACCTGAAGACAGATAAATTCTCACGTCGACATCATCGGTAAACTCATCATTTGCACTACTTTACTTGTCCTCCAACTGACATTTCACCTTTTGCTGATTTATCTTCCATTTTTAAAAGGTGTTGCTGGGCTCCTTGCTTCTCTCTCTCTCCCTTTTAACTGCATCTCCTCAAGAGATTCCGTTTGATACAGAGAGGAGAAAAGTTATCACTTGAGCAGTGCACATATCCGATGTAAAATATAAAATATTTAAGTGGAGATTGGTGTAGTGCAAAGTGCAAACCAGCAGCATAATTTCTTTCATCTATATTTTTTTTCGCTGATTGACTGACTGCGTAATGGGTTTGGGAGGTGCACTCTTTCTACACACGACAGTTATGATATTAGCTACAAGAAAGTATATCTTATGTGTTGTGATGTGGATGTGATCATGCATCCAAATCCAATGCATAATTTCTTTATTCCTTGCAAACAGTAATTTTTGTGGTAGGAGATTAAAGGATCTTTTAGGCTTATGAATATGAAACGGTTTGCTCTGAAAACCTCCAATTAGTCTGATGTCAAAAGTAGGAGGGAAACACATATGCATACCATTTATATACGCTTTTACATTTATTAAAAGTTATTATTGGGAAAGGTGAAAGAGAGATGGCGAGTGAGAGAAAGGTGCTTTTGCACTTGCACACTTGAATAATATGGTTGACTGCTTTTTGACTGACTTGAAGAAAAAGTGTCTTGATGAACTGGTTAACATGAATCCAATGTTGAGATTCTCAATTCATTTTGATTTGATGAGAATAATGTTGGAAAAAAGCAGCAGCAGCAGAAAGAGCATATAAGAACGGTGGTGGTGTTGGTGGATGTTGAGGTTGATGTTTGACTTTCTGCGCTGCGACGTGAGATGTGTACGGCAAGGGTATGGCATCATGGCATGGCATGCAAAGGATATTTCAAGTCAGTCAAAATAAAAAAGCCGTGAGTCCACTCACTGAGTGAGTAGTGCATGATGCATGAGCAGTGGGCGGAATGTTTTAGCAGCTCAAATAATAGTAATAATAATAACAGTGGAAAATAAGCATCAAACAAAACAGTGAGTTGAGTGAGTAGTGGTATTAGTATATACACACATTTTTTTTCTTGAGCTTCTTCATCAGTAACATCTTCACGATGATGATGACGATGATGATCGTCCTCATCATCACAATCAAAATCATCAAAAAGAAACCTCATCAGGAGATATGATGGTGGTGATGATGATGATGATTTTTTCAGTTCTCAATAAATGCATTGCAGTTGTGAGTCCTCCTCCTTTGTTGGTCTCTCTCTCTCTCATGAAATGTGTATGAGCCCCCAAGGGGCATCTTAAAAATTGAACACACAACAGCAATATATATATGCAATCCCAATCTTAAAGGATAAATAGAAGGACAAGATAAATAGTCCTTATTTTGCACACATTTCTTCTTCTTCGTCTGTCCTAATCACATCCGTCCGTCCGTTGCTTCTAGAAAAAAGGTGGATTTCGTTTTGGATTTTTATGCTACTAACTTACCGTTTACTAGCACAACCCTAGAAATGCTTTTGAATCTTTCTTTAGTACTTTTTTCCTTAGGTATATATATTATATTTTTATTTTGATACTTACATATTATACATACTCTTTTGGGGGTTGGGTCACATTGAGACGAAGTCTAGAAAAGAAAAAATGCATACATTTTCTTATGAAATGAAGAGAGAGAGAGAGATGAGGATGAGAGATGAATACTAAACAGCTGGTAAACACAAGAGACGGTGAAGAGAGAGAGAGAGAAGAACTCAAAAATTATTATTGCCGATTCCCCATCTCACAAAACCTTTTTTTGCTTGGCTACTATATATCTCAGCAGCGTAAGTCCGTCCGTTGCTTTTACGGCTTATAATTTTTTTCTTCCATTCTTCTTCAACTTGATTGATACTATTGGTTTGAATCTAATATGTGTATATACCCGACTACACACAACTATACAAGCTACAAGCTACCTGTTCTCTGCTCTCTTTTTTTCACTGATACTTTTTGGTCACCAACAAACGCCTGTAAAGTATAATGTGTGCATACATTATTTAAATTAATAGACTAGCGCAAAATTTTTGTGTACAAGCAATATATCCCTAAGTAAAAGACGGAGAAGGTATATATATATACTGCTACATTACATTACTTACGTGCATGATGCATGCATGCTTTTTAGTGGCACAATGAATTAAAGACAGAAAAAAAACTGTTATTATTACTACGATAGCCATGATTACTGATGCATTGTTCCATGTCGTTATGTTATGTAGTAACTAGTAAGTCCAAAACCAAACCAAACCAAACCACTGTGTTCTGTGTTCACATTTGCATATTATGGGTTCCCTCTGTTTTTCTTATAGACGTAAATGAAGGGTGTTTATATACCTTCAAAGATATTGGCTCGATCATCAACTTTGTATCGGTGCAGAAGCTTTTATAATACGGTTTACACACAGAGGAGGAGGATATAATTCGTTTAAGCGAAAATATACATTATTATTATATTAGTTAAAGGATGAAATACAAAAGGCTCCCTTGTTGCAGATTTTTGTCTCGTCTTCTTATAGCTGTAATTTCATTGTGGTTTTGAGTTTTGATGCCTATATGATATATAGTACATGCATATTTTTTTACGGATCGCCAAATAACATGGGCCATTACCATTATTGATGCATATATAGTATCTTTCTCTCTCTACGTCCTCTCATATTATACATAATAATCTGACCATCTATCACATTAAAAAATGGAAAAAATGGTTATTATTATTATGATTATATAAAATTCACCTCAGTAAAAATGAGACTGACTGAAGGGACAATGAAGTAGCAAAAGGAGAAGAGAAGGAGAAGAACACAGGAGCAGAATCGATGAGGAGAAAATAAAGGTGTGGCTTATCTCTACACAGGAGAACACAACACACAAGCAAAAACTGTTCTAGATGGTTAGTCAAGTCAGGGGTATTTTAATGAGGAGATTTCTATGCAGAAAATCTAATAAGATCAATTGTCTTTTTTTTTTCTTTTTCTTGAGCATCCCCATTAAACTCTTTTTTAAGAGAGAGGAGAGCAGCAGCAGTGCTTAAGACAATTGATTCAGAAAATCTAATACTTAAGTTTAAACGATAAATGTTTCAGTTTCAGCATTTTTCTCTTCGTCTTCTTCTG
Organism: Orchesella villosa; assembly: GCA_036850725.1. Lineage (NCBI taxonomy): Eukaryota > Metazoa > Arthropoda > Collembola > Entomobryomorpha > Orchesellidae > Orchesella > Orchesella villosa. Next base: position 13,764 of record JAANSM010002530.1, read on the forward strand.
TCTTGTAGATTATGATGATGATCTGATGAGACGACGAAGAATACGAAGAAAAAGGCTATCGTGAACGACAAAAGGGTGTATAAATATAAATATCCCACTGAAAATTCCTCGTTTCATCGTCACCGCGTCTCAGCTCTTTTTATTATAAACCGGGGATGATAGTTATAGTTTTGAATGTTTATAGCTACTATATATTGACTATATCAACAAAACTACTGTTGGAGGACCACAAGAAGAGTATATAATTTTTCTGTATTGATCTTTTCGATGTGGTGGTGATGATGGTGAATGCTTTTTGGCCATGTTCATTTCGATGTTGGTGATAAACTGTTATCTTCTTGGGGCTGCTTTGCTTATATATACATTGTGTTGAGTAAAAAGAAGAAAAATGTTGGGGTGTTATTGTCAAGTAGAATAGTAGAGAAGAAAGATATACTATATTGATCTTGTTGCTTCATCATTTATTTTTCCCTTTGCTTTTATGCAAATATGTTGAGATGGCTTTTGTGTATTTTTTTTGTTTTGATCGATTCATGTTCGCCGTTGTGTTATGTGTGTTTGTTCAAGTTTGTTGTATGTAATGTAATATGCTTGTTTAGTTGGGCTTGCTCACTTGTTCTTCTTCAAGCTCTCTTTTCTCTCTCATTGATTCGGTAAGTTTTGATGGGATTCATAAATCTGCACTTTGGCTCCCCGACTTGCTTTCATCATTAGAGCAGAGAGTGTATATATATATTTATGTAAAGCAGGTATATAATATACATTCTTTTCTGCTCTCTTCTCTTTCTGTTACGTTGTCCGTGCAAGAAATTAATAAGCTGCGATAAACTATAAACAGTTTTGTGCACATAAAATATATAGTTACTCACCAACTCACTGCATTCTGCAAACACACACACACGCACCATCAAAATGAAGAATAAGAAAAAGAAGGTAATCAAAATGGTGAAAAACTTGCTGCTGCTGTTGCTACTACTGCTGATATAATGCTTATATTGCGTCTTCTGTGTGCTACTCATACGGGGCTACTAGCAAAGACACTTGTTGCAGTG
>JAANSM010002531.1:0-14814 GCA_036850725.1 Orchesella villosa
TAATGGCATCTAGATCGGATGTCCTTCCTGTGGCACAGAATGGTGGGGGTGAGCTCTGCAAAAAATACAAAAGAGAAAGTGAATAATAAATTTTTCAATATAACAGCAAAAAAAACATGCTACATAAAAAGTTATATACAACGCAATTTTTTTGTGTCATATAAAAACATACCGAAAGGTAAGAATTGTACTTGATCCCATTAAATGAAATATTCATGGGATTATCTCTCCCATACAGCGTGGAAAATGTTGCTGGCCACTCTGCCGGAATTTCAGAATCATTTTGACCTAATTCCCAGTACACCTGCGAAAGAAAGTGATAAAAAAGAAAGCTATAAAAACAGTCTGAAAAAAAACTCAACTCAGACAGAAAATATTTGCTTACGCATATGAATATTACAATAATATTATCCACTTATTACATCAAATATTTTCCCCAAATCCTTAGCCAAACACGTGCAGTTGATAGCAATCACCCCCAACTCCTTCACCTGAGTCAATGATCTCCAGTCAAAGTTGGCACTTCCAATATAAACATGTTTCCTATCAACAACCCACATCTTCGTGTGGAGAACCCCAGCTCCAATCAACTTGTCAAAGTCTAAGCTACGCACTTCCGCTGCGTGAGCCTTATGAAGTTCCGCCGTGTCTTTACTGGGAAAGTGGGCGGAAGGCTTGTTTTGAGCTATTTTAATACCAATTTTTCGTCTTGTTCCAGCTTCCATCAGTCGTTTAAATATGTCAGTCCCTTTCGCAGTCAGATTTGGATCGGTTCTGGTATCCTCTAGATTCCAGTAAAAGCTCCCAATCTCTATTTCCTCTTTGGCCAAGTCAATTAGCTGGACCCACGCGTCGTATGTGGAGGGATGAGAAATTGAGGAGTTGAAAGTGAGTCCTTCAGGGATACTCTCTACCAAACTTATCCTACAATTTTGGTTACATTCCTCCCATTCTTTTTTCAATAGCATTTGACTCCGGGACAGTTTTTCAAGGTGGTTTTGATCTACAACGGAGAGGACTACGACGAGGACAATGAGGATGAAGATAATCGATATGGGAATGCATGAGGGACGACACCACCTGAATTCACAATTGAAAGAACAAAGCAAAACAAAAAAAATAAGCTCTTTGATTAAATATTCAATGCCAAAAAAGGCTTTTCATGTTCAATAATACACATTTCTCCGTCCATGAAACATATTTATTTTATAACCTATATTTTCCCTCGTTTTATTGATACTATTATAGTTTTAAAACATTTTTTCAAACGAAGTTCCTCCTAATTTCAAATTCATGTAATATTCATTTACGTTTAACAACAGAAGGCTCCTTTTACAGCACAGAATTGCTCTTATATGTTCTGCTTAAAAATTCTATTCCAATTACGATCTATCAGGGAAAGTTCAAGTTCACCTTGACTTTCAAAATAAATTATACATGTTTTTAAGAGTAATATTGCATGATAAAAGGGAAATCAAGCGATTGATCTTGATTGTCCTTATCGTGTTCGACCTCAACGATCTCATGTTTCATGTTTGATGATAGTTCTCGGCCAGAGAGTGTATTTTACGCCTTATATACTTCACGCTGTGACCGAACTATATACTACGCAGTTTATCAAGGAAGATTGAATAACATACCCACTCCATTTTGACTCCTCTTTATATCCCCGCAACATGTATCTAGAGTCCCAGAGTTCTAGTTCCAACTCTCCAAAATCTAATTTCCCCGACGCCTCCACAGCCGACTAGAAAAACATGAGAAACATAAATACAATTATGAATATGTATTCATAACATTAATAACATACAACAACACACTTTCGATGACATGACATGGGTATATGGGTAAACACTAAACACACCATTTGGTCCAACGACCGACACTGTCCACTTCAGACAAGTTTTCAACTTTTACGTTTATGCAGTTATATAGTGTTTTTCTATATATCTATATAGACCTGGCAAATAATTCATTTAGTTGAACAATTCACAATTAGAGTGCCGAATCGCTTAGAAATTCTGTGTATTACATGCATATTTAACTAATTTGGGACCCTACTATTCTAAAAAATTCATTTAGTTGAACAATTCACAATTAGAGTGCCGAACAACTTAGAAATTCTATGTATTACATGCATATTTAACTACTTGGAGACCCTACTATTCTAAACACGTTTTATTTAATGCTTTCTGCTCTCTTTTGCAATTTCCCTACAGACGTAACCGCAGTAGGTGGTAGATACAATTACCACAATTGATGAGTGCTTTTATACCGTAAAAAACTCCAATTCCATTTTTCCATTTTCATGTCATGAATGTTGAACGTGTACATATAGAGCAATTTGCACTTCGCACGGCAAACTGGGTCATGTTTTACAATTTACAGACATTGTGTACCTAGCTATATAGTGTCTGTCAGAAAGTGGAAGTGACATCTCAATACTCACTCACTCTAAATGTTTATAAAATACTTAAAATTTAACCTCTTTTCCAGCCACAGGCACACAAAAAGTGACTACTCAGTGGGATATTTATGTTTTGCGAGAGTGCCAAAAAATCAATAGCTTCCTCTTTCAAAAATAACAATTTTAACAATGTACAAGGTACAATTTACTAATGCTCTAGGAAGAAAGAGAGAGAGAGACCACCGGTAAAATGTTTTACCTGGAAAATTTGACAATTGCAGCGGTGAGACAACTCCAACCTTGTACGTTTTATATAGGCAGCTCGGCAGCCAAAAGCTCTTCTGAACACCAAAAATTAACTCAAATCGTTGTGGCACATAAATGATAACACTACTCACTACTGAACATGAAGATAGTGATATTCCAATAAATAACTTTTTGAAAAAATGACAGATTGGAAAAATATATAAACAAAAAAAGCTCAACAGTTGGTTTTCCTCTCTCACCATCCGATCACATCATTCTACACACTGTTTATAAATCTGGAGTATCTTGTAATACATGACATATGGATTTTATGCTGTGTAAGCATTTAACACAACAAATGTGCCTAAGAATGAATAGCAAAATGCAGATATGCAACAACGTACAACATAGTATAATGTATATACAATGTACCACACACCAGAAACCTGTATAGAGAAGAAGAAAGAAGACATTTCATCCGTTGCTTCCATTCAATAAAGAAGGAGAAGATGAGTCAAACCAACTAGAAAAAGCTGGATGGTGGATGCGATGGGTCGGTCATCGGTGTAGGTATGAGATATGCATGAATAGTACGCACATAATATTATACACAAAGGCTTCTGTTTTGCATCCAGTTCACAACTTCAGAAGAACCACAACCAACAACTTATCTTGTTTTTTATATGACTAATTGACTAAATAGTATTAAATTCCTTTAAGTATATAATGAGCTATGAATTATTATCTGTATTAAATATATTGTTTAATAACTTTATAACAAATGAAAAACGATTTAGAAGGGAAAAGCAGTAAATTTTAGTTACAATAATCCTTTCTTACCTTATAGTAAGGCTGTCCCAACGTCCGTTTCAGACTGCCCCGGAGGGCTTCATCATCTTCACTAGATCTGGAGAAACTTCTGCTCCTCATGGATGAGTCACAAGATTATGCGATACCCAAAGTCCAAAGAGAACATGGGCATGATGAATTTGTTTTGTAGGGTATGTCTCCTGTTATATTCCTACTGCTATAATCTCATTGTCTTTTCCACGTACTTTATGGGTCCACGTCTCTGGCTTTTATTCAGAATATTATACTTGTTTCTTGTTTGGATTGGATGATTAATGACGATGATGATGATAGGAAAATTCTAGGGTTCATTTATCCATTAATCCATTACTACACTGTCAAATGTACTGTACCACGTATATATTTGACTAAGGAACGTCGTCGGCTCAAGTAATTAAAACACAATGGGTCGAATTTAATTTATATATGCGTGTCTTGTCTATCCACCGTATCCAGTCCCCATTCCCATTATGTATATTAGTATATCCACCTCTTTTGTCAATATTTCACCGTAAAAATGTCTTCTCCGCCCGTCTAAAGTACACACAAGCACGAATAAAAGAAGTAAAATTAGATTTATAGCAAATTGTCCGTTAAGGCGTTTTCACAACTTGAAATGTTGAAATTATTCTTATGACATGTCGTTTCGCTTGAGTAGTTTAGCAAGAAATGAAACTTTTATTCAAGGATGGAAGCTCATTTAAGAATTTAAAAAGGAATTTGAATGAAGAAAGAAAAATAAACGCCCCATTTCCTTTTGCCACCTACATACTACCTAACTGAAGATATTTTTAAGCTCCATCCGAATTCCAAATCATTATCACATTAAAACACTTCTTGTTTTACGACATAATAAAAATGCATAATATAACTATATAGAACTGCTCATAACGTGTAATATTTCATTCCTTATCTTATTATATGTATTTATCATATACAGCCAGTAGCTAAATTCTCATCACGATCATCATCCTTATGTTTGTCATACTTGTACCTCACTCTCACTTCATTAAACGATACCATATAGATCATAAGCATGACTAAAAAGGGAGAGATAAATCTTGTATGACGATATACTTCATATATTTGAGTACAAAAAATTTATGTTTTATCAACACTTTTTGAACTATTTGCCAGTGATGGGATACGATGCTATTAAAAGCATTTTTGGACAAGCCACCATTTATATAAAGCAGTAGCCTTGTACGTTGTACTTGAACATGTACAATGATCTTCTTTATCTCCTTTTGTTTTTCTTTGCTAAGTATATTTTTACATGTCTATTATCTGCCAGACGAAAGAGGATATTTATTTGACTATAAACAAATCATAACATGAAACATAAAACATTTATTTTTATAACTTTGCCTCGTTCTCACTCTGTCTTCACAAATATGATGGAAATGGAAATAGAAACACGTAGTATCCTTCAATTTCATAATATATCTTGATTTTTACTCAAAACTCTATGTCCCGTTCACCGTTCGTGGACTTGCACTTGTTTCGAGGATGATGAAGATTTTATTTATGCTTCGCAAACTTCCGTCTTGCAACAAAAACTAAGAAAAAAGACGAAGAGGTTTTTGAAAATTTATTTTTGAAGAAAGGGAAACAAATGATGTGCGATGTGTCTTTCTGCTTTCCTTCTTTCAACGAGACTATATGCCTACTAGCTACACACATGACACATGCTATAACTTGACAATGACAGTCAACTCAATAGCACCTTACCTTGAATTTTCTAAATATAAATTATTTTTGAGCTCTTAACTTCCATATCTACAATACTTTCAACTTTAGCTCGTATCAATAGCCTCAGCAACTTGTCCTCTGCGGAACAGTTTATTTAGCAAAATCGGCTTACCTTTTTCCATCATGTAACTTCTAGCTCACCCTACATGATAATATATGCATATGACTACAGTTCAAAACGCGACTGATTAAATAAGTCATAATGACTTGTCCCAAGAGAAAATGTAAACAACTTTTCTCATACATTATATTATCCACTTTCACACAAACTTACAGCCGTATATAGCTTTATTGTCGCTGGGTTCAGGAAGCAAACAGTTTTGTGGCAGAGTATAATATATTATTATATAAGAATTCACCTTTGGAAAACAAAAAGTAATGACGAGCTTCTTCTTCTTGGAACAACTTATAACTTTTACCAACTTTCCCATTTGCGTCTAACTTTCCTAAGTAATAATTCCCATCAAGTTAACAAGAATAGTTTCTTCTGTATTTTACTCAAACGCATTCATTATTTTTGGGAATTAATGAATACACACAAATATACAAATACACAAGAAAATAAGTAGGTTAAGTTTGTATATCCTCACCTGAATAGCTTATAGAAATTTGGAGATAAAATACGTGTATATATACAAATACAACCGTTATTTTGCGTTTGTATATAAAATCAGCTTGTCGCTTCAGCTCTTTCTGTCATTTCCTCTTTCTCCTCTCTCTTTCCAACACCTCGTTTGAGTTGTATCCAGTTGAGTGGCTGCCACTGAACTGAAGCGATTGCTAGAGCCACACTGTTCCTTATTCCAAACAAAAAATATTTTTGCACATTATTTCACCTTTTTACTCATATTCTTCTTTCCATATATGCAAAGCATATCATCATGATTCATTACATATAACCACACAAAATAGAGTATACACCGGGTTGTATACTCTATACATTGATAAGAGTTACAAGATAAAACATAACATTGCGTTCTTCCTTTCTCTCTATATTCCATTCCATTTCATGATGATGTTATGTTATGTTATGTTCGTGTCTCTCCATTTTTTACAATGTGTGCAATGCATGAAACATGAGCTCGGTGTATTTGCACAACCCGAAAAGGCTTTCATTCCATTGTGAAATGCAATTGGGAAGTTGGCGTTAGAGGTAAAGAGTAAAAGGAGCAGTAGTATTACATTCGCATTCGCTACTTTCTTTTCTAATTCACGAACCTTTTGTCCATTTCCATTTCCTTTTTAATCCGGAGTGAATGCTTGTGTATAATATCTAAACTGTCTTCTTTTCCCAGCGACTACTTATATGTACAGGAAAAAGAAGAAAATGTCGTTCGTGGCATAGCATATATAAGCATAGAGAATAGCATGTCTTGTCATCATGAGTTTATGACAAGTCTTCTTCTCCTACTTCACTACAACATGTCAGAAAAAGTAATGGATAAAATGGATGGACTGGATTGATAGAATAAATGATGAGCGTCAACCTAAAAACATTTCCTTTCTTTTTAACCAAAAGCCACAATCAATGCAGTTAACCGTGAAGTAAGAAAAAGAAGAAAAGAGAGACCCAGAACAAGACCAAGCATAAATTTCTTATCTTTTTGTCTTTTAATGGAAACGTCTTTGTGTAATACTTTCTTTGTTCATTTCCTATTGCAAAAGTTTTGGGGTAATGAGCCCATTTAAAGTTTGTAGTGGTGCCGTGTGAGGTGATGATGATGATGCTGGTGCATTATAATATCATATTGTAAAAAAGTTACTTTTGTTTGTATTACTTTGTTCTAAATTCGCATGAATAATACAAATTTATACTTTCTTCATTGCCAAATTCTAAGAAGATATGGTTGCAAATAGAAAATGAATTTTGCATAATGAATGATATGAGTATATTGGAGCGAATTGTCACATCTCCATTTCCATGCATTTATGATGATTATGATTACTATTGAATTACATTGGATTGCGCTGTTGAAGCGGAAATATTGCATGTTTCGCATTTTCTCTAGAGAATTCTGTTGTGCACATTTTTTTCATTTATTGCTACTGATAACATATAATGATGATGATGACGATGTTGCATAAAATACTTGCACATTCTCATGCATATTCCAATTCTCAATGCACAGGCGAATGATAATGTCTCTGAAGAATTTTATGTCAGCATGAGCCAAGTCATGCTATGAGTACAGCTTTCCCTTCTATACTCTCTTCTCTTGCTCATTTTGATTAGATAATTAGCGAGACGAGCTGTCTGAATTATAAGGGCCATTTCGCATGCATCGCATGATTTCCTTGCAAGTTTAACCGAAGCTCAAATAAGTATATTATATAGACAACGCAAGTCGCAGCGGAAAACGTGAAGGTTTGGCTTGAGTTTGATGTTTGATATTTGGATTGTGATAAGAATGCGAGACGGGAACGGGATATGAAACCGAAACCGCTATACGCTAAAGATTTTTTTACCACGGTAGGAGGTCGAGGGAAAACAATACTTTGTTCGTTAGTTTAGTCTAGTTAGTTTACTTTCTTGTTGTTGGGAACTTTCCAAACTAGAAACCACAATGGACAAGAAGCAAAAGAAGCGTGTCAGCACCAAAAAGAAGATAAATTATTTGCATGCCTCCAGCAATTACGCTGCTACTTTATCAAATCAGCATGGTTGATGATGATGCATGATGATGCATGATATATAACCGCACGAAACGCATACAATATGTGCATACTTTTCCCATCTATAAATATAAGAACAACTATATACTTAAAATATATATTATGTGGGCTAGATATTAAGTAAAGTGCTCAAAGGAAAAGCCCAGAAGCACAAAGTGGGAATTTGTGTCAATGAAAAGCAGTAGTTGGTCCTTTTCCCTATTGTCTTTGTAAAACAGAAATTATGTGGAAACGAAAAGTTCCCGTTCATCCAGTTCAATACCATAAAGAGTCTGAATATATTTCTAGTAAGTGGGTGGTGTCTCTGATAACGATATGCCATGTATGGCTTGGGGAAGCGTTCCACAAAAATGTAAACATAACTATAACATAGCGCTTAATAATAATTTGAGTGAATGAAAGTTTGCATGCAAATACACACGAAATGAAAGTAAATACGAGAAACGAAAGGACCCTGAAGGAATACCTATAACATAAAACATACAAACAAGGAATTGTGAATTGAATGAACTGAACAACTTTCAAATAGCTATATTATGAGCATTGTGATCGGGATGATGCGTAGTAGTAAACTATTGTGTTGCCCCAAAAAAAGACATGATTGATGGTTCTTTTCTGAATGAATATTCGATTCGGTGGAAGTGCTAATGGAGCGTGAATGGAGTAGCAAAAATAAATCGATCTGTTTTGTGAAAATAGTATGAGTAAAAGCCAACAAGATACTCATACAATACACCCGATTATTATGCATTTTCCCTGAAGAATTTAGAGTACATATTTAATATTTAATGTAGGAATGGAAGAGATGGGAATGAATAGCTCAAAGTTGGACGAATTTTGGTGAAGAAAAAGCTTATATAGCAAGCGATAAGAAAAATAATACAACATAATACAAAATGATATATACGTCTATATAAGTGAAGTAAACATTAGAATTTAAAAAAGTACTCAAAACATTCGAACCATTAACTTTTTAAATTATAAAAAATTATACACAACAAAGCTGGTGGCAAGTTAGGTTAAAGAAGGAGAATTGAACGTAACGTGAAGAATGATACGACGTATTATTTTCTTTCAGGGAGTGAAAAAAGGCAGGGCAGTATACCCATAACCAACTATATATGATGACCCGTATTCAATGACATAAGAGTTTCCTACGCAGTGGAGGTGAGAAAACGCATAAATGCCAGAGATATTTTCATTGCCCACACTAAATTCCGAACACATCAACAAAACAAGTGAATCCACGGTTTTTGCTCAGCGCTCTGCTCAGCTATCAAAAGCAGAGATATTATATTAGTGTATTATGCATTCAAGCATAGTGGTAGGTCGTGCATATAGCAGTTGGTTTCAGATGTGGTTGCTGACGTGTGGATAGTGGATATAGATATGCATTTACTTCCAACGAAGTTCCAACTTTCAATATAGAAATATGACCTATACCGTTTTTCCTCGTACCTAGATGAGGATAGAAAAATGGAATTGGAACTGCAGCGACGTCACAAAATGAGTCATTAAAATGAAATCGGTTGAGTTACATAACTTTAGGGGAATAATATATGTGGGTGCGGTGATAAAGGAAGGTAATAACAAGCAAAAATATGAACTTTCCTGAAAGCATATGGTTGTGATTTAAGCTTGCTAATATATATGCAGACAGATTTAGAAGGGTGAGTGGCGAGTGGTTTGATTTTTTGAAGGGATATGCCTATATAGCTCGATGTAGCGAGAAACCATGCACGATGTATTTAGAGAAAGGCATGGGCCTATTCTAGGAACGGATTTAATTATATCATACCAAGAAAACGGGAAAGCGAAAGGTTGGATTGGGATTGGATGATATACGATGTATCTTTTTATGTCGTGTTGGCTTCAGCTTGTCTGTCATAATCTCAACCCATCAAAATGCACTTAACCAGAAAGGAATACCACTTCCGGCTAGACCTACTGTGTCTATCTGATCAACCAAATGAATTCATGTCTAACGAGGAGCGAGACTTAATGCTTGATAATCACATGTGTATTTTTGGCAACTGAAGCGGAAATGAAATTTTTATTGTAGGTATAAAATTAAGAATGTTAATACATAAAATAGGAGTTAGTCATTAGTAGTTAGCTACCCGAAAATACTAAAAATCAGGTTTAAAGTAGGTTCTAAACCAAACCGTTATGGTTTTTTCTATGTAATGTAAATGTATATTTCTGTATGCTTCTGTTTTCAAGAAAAAAGCTTGATTTGATAAATTGATAATGAATTTAATAATACGTTACATATATTATGGTTTATTATATAATATGCTTCTATATATATGACTTGCTAATTCAATAAACGAATCGTGACTGTCTGAGGATGAACAATTATTATATCACGGTTAGCCCACGGATAATGTTTTATTACACCCAATCCCTCTTTTCATATACCTATCTGACTTTTAGTTTTATGGATTCGACTCGATCTCATAAATCGGCAAGAAGATCAAAACAATAATTGTTTTTAGCTTCGTAGTGTAAACTCTTGTAAAATATGATTTTTTACAAGAGTTTTTTCCTTACTGCTCACTTTTTTCCCTTCCTTCCACCATGGTCCTTTTTGATAAATACGCTTCTCAATCTTGACTTGAGCATATACATTCACTATTTGTATTTTGTAAAAAAAGTTGCAGCGAACAGCAACTTATCGAAAAAAACAAAAAAATTCTTTCAAATCACTTTCGTAATCTTTGAGTCCGTTACACATAGCGTCAAATTAAGTATCACTGTTTCGCTTTTATGGTTTTCTTTCGGAAGGAGTTTCAATGAATAGTCAGGGTCAGGTTATACATTCAAACATAATTTTATGTATATAATTTTCATTCACCTTCAAGATTAACCTCAAGAATCAGTCTGATCCTGCTGCATTCTTGTCTCATAGACAGAAAAACGTGTCTTATTATTTAGTAATCAATTATTAATTAGAAAAGTAAACATGGGTAGTTTAGAGGAAGACATGCTTCCTTTGTTGATAGACGCCAAGGAAGCAGTTGAAGTGTTTGTCGACTTTGTGGCCACGTACCTACACAAGTAAGATTTGTTCCGATAAAATAAGTTATAAACATTCAACATTGAGTTGAGCGTTTGAACAGAAATAATTGATATACTTACGCATTTTTTTAAGTTTCTAATCATTTTAATTAAATTTACAGTGATGCAAGTTACACGGACTGCAGGAGTAGAATGTTATGTGAAGTTAATCAAGGCTCAATGCAGTTTGGAATGATGTGGAGCATGTTTGTCTACACATGCTCAATTTTTCTATCTTTTGCCATGCATCGAGATCAGCGCGTCTCTTCCAGCATGGATGCAGTGCGACTAGGAAGAAGTGGACGGAACTGCTTGAAGGTCTTTAACCGCTGCCCATTTTCACTCTGGAACCCAGAGTATGATTAGACAGCAATATTTTATGACAGGGAGAGTTGAAGATAACCAATTTATTACGAATCGTATCGTGCATTTAAACTTAAAACGAAAAACAGAACAGAGAGGTGTAGTTGCTAATTGCTAATTGTAAATTAATTTTCCCCCATTTTTTTTCGTTATCAATTATCACTGAAGATAATTTTAATTAAGTTATACATATAACCATCAGATCAGGCACAGGGTTAAATTTATCGTGTAATAAACTTAATACTTATTTGTAATTGTAACATAAATATATCAATCGAATCTTTGCTTTTCAAATAAAGATTTTATAAGTCGTTCCTTCGTTAAAACAAATATATATAGCAGTTTACTGATTTACTCGGTCCTGAATATGTTTACATTTATCGGAAACATGGGAAGGACTTGCTGAATTCCATACATTTCTCAGTTTTTTCAAACTTTACTATTCACTTCCTCCTTTCATTTCAAGTGGTTGTTCATCGTGGTGCCAACTCCACATTTAATTTTGAATAGGCAAACCTATGTGAGTCACTGCAATGGATGTTATGATCAAAGATAAGATTATGTATGTGATTGATGTTTTTGTATGATGTATGATTGCATCGCTTAAATTAATGTGTTGATTATGGTGTCAAAAACTTCAGTTCAGGCTTTGAAAAGGCGATAAAGTTTTTAAAGTTCAACCATAAAACCATTGTGTTACACCAGTTCCAGGTTCGAATAATATTGTTTCATTCATGAACTTCAAACAGGTCGAATCATGACTGAGTGAATAAGTTGTACTTTTATGGATGAAATATTCCATGGACAGGAAATGGGAAATAATTGAGAGATAATGTGTTTATGCGAGCGAGTTTAGTCAACATTACATCACATTACTGTATTTATGACTATAATACCAGTGATAAACTATGAAATGGATCCAATAGCCCAAAGCGTTGTCTCACTTGTCTTCTAATACAACGGAAAATGACATTGATTTTAATCACAATGAGCAATAATTCAAGGTAGCAACTCCACAAAATGCACATTATGCTCTGATAATATATATTTTTATTTTATTTTAATATAATTTTCCATCGTCATGTTCTAATGAATATTACATAAATTAGTATTATGCTGACATTATGATGGATGTTTAACAGCATGGATTGCCATCTTCCCCAATAACGGAGTCACATTTCTGACATGTTTCCAACTCAAGAACAAACACCAAATCATCATTACATGTTAAATTCTCAGGTGCTCTCCACTCCAAGCCGGGTCTTTGATACTCATAAACATTGCTACATTTTCCGAAGTCCTTCCAGTAACACTTGAGACATTTCTCATCATCCCTGTATTTATCTTTTTGACTTTGCTGAAGATTACGAAAATAGTCACAGTTTCCTCCGTGAATGTGATCACTTCCATCGGGGTTATGAGGATTCCATATAAGGCCAGGTCCACAAAGCTTCTCTGTCCAAACCCAGCTTCCGGTTTCATTGCTGCATATTAAGAAACGATCGCAATCACCGTGAGTAATACACTCGTCAGGATTGCAGGGTCCGCCCTCTACAGGACCTCCCGGTGATGGAGTTGTTGGTTCAGCTGTGGAATTGGTGATAGGAGGTTGAGTTGAAGGTGTTGGTCGACTTGTGGAATTGGTAATAGGAGGAGGTTGAGTTGAATTAGTCGTTGAACAGGTTGTCTGATCCGCCCATAGACAAGCATCCACCGATGGATCGTAGACAGTTCTTCCTTCTGGACATCTTACTGGGTCAATGTCACAGTTGGCACAGTCTCTCTGAGATGCAATTCCTCCGGAACAACTGATGAATCGGGTGCAGTCCCAGGGATGCTCGTAGTTACCATCAGGTTTTCCAGCACAGTTATACCAATCAATAGGATGCTCCTCTTGAATAGCCACTGTGGATTTATTTGGTAAAATAATTAACGAAGATCATAAAAACCAAACCATTTTCAAATTTTTCAATAAATAATTTCTATTTTTCTGAAAGTATATGCTTACCATCTGCACTTGCGGAGGCGGCAAGAGCCGTAATGGCGATTACAAAGTAAAATGCTTTCATTTTGAAAAATGAAATCAATGTTTTTTACTTTCTGACACAGTTATACCAATCAATAGGATGCTCCTCTTGAATAGCTACTGTGGATTTATTTGATAAAATAATTAACGTAGATTATCAAAACCAAATCATTTTCAAATTTTTCAATAAATAGTGCTATTTTTTGAAAATATATATGCTTACCATCTGCACTCGCGGAGACGGCAAGAGCCGTAATGGCGATTACAAAGTAAAATGCTTTCATTTTGAAAAATGAAATCAATGTTTTTACTTTCTGGAGGTGTTATAAAGGGTGTCTTTTCGAGGAATGAAAATGATGTTGCTAGTGGTCAACTCCTACTTAACTGCTCTGCTTAGCTGTAATTCTTTCCCACTGGAACGTTTCCTTTTTATACTCGCAAACTTCCAACGAAATTGATAATTCTTGATCATAGCCATAATTATCTTTGATTATGTATATATAAACTTATATGCACTACAGGACAGGATGCTTTATGTGTTTCATGTTCCTTTAAACTAATGAACCTGCAAGTCTTACAACTAAATAATCCATAAACTATAATTAATCCCTTATAGCTTTTAAACTGGATTTATGCATTTTTTTGAAAGTATTTATCTATATTCGGAATGCGCAATTTCAAACGGAATAATATCCGTTAATCTCTTGTCATATCTTTAACCACAAACATTTATCCAGTTTAGCCAAATGACGTGCTTTCAGTCACCAAACGGACTCCACCGGATTGATCGGCTTGGCCCTTGGCCAAAGTCATGTATCACAAACTAAAGTAAATATTGCATTATCTTGTGATTGGATTACCATTTGCAATATAAATATGTCGTTTGTATCCCTCCAAAATGATGCATTTTTTTTTTCATTTAATAAGTTTTAGCTAGATAAACGCCATCAGGAAAACTGAGATAAAATAAAACTAAATCAGTGTGGTAAATTACGTCGTTTGAACTGTTATATTGTTTTAATGATTCAAAGATCAACTCAAAGATTACTGCCAACTGCATAGCAAGGAAGCAATAAACACAGGAACTTTAGTTGAAGAAAAACCTTCTTAGTACTTCATATTCTAAAGTAGTTTAGAAATTGTTATGCGACGTCGAAACAACTAGGTCTTTTATAATGCTTTGGGGGAACGTGAAACATTAAGTATTTCGGCAATGAAAATATGTGCAAGACAAGACAGAAAGATAGATGTCATTAGATGAGTCGTTGTGGTAGGTCGTACGGTATGTTTTTAATTATATACAAACTCCACATCAACGCTTAGCCGAAGGATTACTTATTTACTTGATAAAGTGTAACATGTATGATGAACAAACTCATTTATCAGACACTTTTACTACTCAAATCCGTATTTACAACTCATAAATGTTTGAAATGTT
>JAANSM010002532.1:0-14813 GCA_036850725.1 Orchesella villosa
ATACACAAATCCTTTTAAACATGATCAAGCATGATGCTCCTCATCATAATTGAAGAGCAACATTTCACCAGGTGACATTTATTGGTTACCATCAATCAATTTGAGTGACGCTTGTCAGCAATTTCTTTGGCACTCCTGCTAACCATACATTCCGACCAAAAGTTCCGTCCAAAAATGTTCAATGAAGAAGAAGAAGGCTTTCATTATCTTGGCACTATACTAGCAATAGCAAATCATACATTATATACATTTGAGATTGTTATCTTTCTGTATCAACAAGAAAGATGGCCGCTGGATAGTTTATAATAAAAAAAATGTCGATTCCATTCAGCTACAGGAGAAGAAAACATAATTTATTGCATAAATGATGAATGAATTATGATCTGCCAAACATTTGAGATTTTTTTGGCATGTATGCGCATGCGATTCCTCATCGTGTGTCAAATCCCATGTCCACAACTAACAAATCACTTAAGGTATGAGATGAGATTGAGCAGTGTGCATACGTAATGAAAAAATCTGGCAAAATTCTTGGGTTGCTTGATCATTGATCTGATCACTACTGAAGATCTTGTTCCAAACAATATGATGATTTTTTAAGAGAATCTTGAAGGTAGAAAAGGGAGGTAAAAAATATGAGGAAACGTGCTGGTATTATAAAAACGAATTTGTTGTTGTTATGAGCAAGTGAGCATAAGCATTCATGCCTTCGAGTGAAACTCATGCTTACAATTTACAAATATTCAACACCATTATCATCTTGATATGAACAACAGTTTGGCATGTTGTCATCAGTATTAATGGAACCACCATTCACATTTACAAAACATGTGGGCTGACCCGGGCATGCCTGCACACTGCACATTGAAGATGATGATGACTATGATACTTTATATCAAACTGAAAAGGAAAGTGCTTTACATTTTGGAAAAACAAATTGGATTATTGGTGTTGTGAATTTGTTAATGTTCTCGTAATCATCGGATCATCGTCCCTCCTAAATACCTGAATCGAATATAATGAGAGTTGCATACAATTTGACATTTGAAATTTTGAAAACTAAACTTTGTTTTGACGCAGGTAAATGGGGAGGAAAGTTCATGGTTTAGATTCAACATTCAACTCAACTTCAGCTCTGATAAAAATGACAGGAGTCTGCCCAGCCCAATCCGCAAGCCATGAACATGGACAGATTATATACCGAAACCAAATTTCATTTCGTTGCTGGATCATGCTGTGCTAAACTCAGATTTCAGAGTTTAGTCTAGTTATCAAAGAATTATCTGTCTATAGGAATTAAAGGGCACCCTTGTTTACAGATTCGAATAATAATCCATTTTAAGAATTGGCATGTGCATCTCACTGGGCGGAGGAGGACATTCCTTTTTGATACTTGAAGAAAGTATAAGATTCAATAAGTTTTCTAACAATAACAATACATTGCATTTAAAATGTACATCTTGATAAAGTTTTTAATTCACAGAAATATGCCAATCTCATACGCTCTGTTACACACACACTGCACGTTTAAAGACGCTTAACAGTACAATACGAGAACCACACCTTCTCCAAACCTTTTATTGGCATTAAAAAGGATACGTCACGCTCCGAATTAGTATTCTGAGCTTGTCTCCTTAAGATATCCTAAAGTAATATTCAGCAACGACGCAAGATTGAAGATGAGTCGCAGTCGTGCACTTTTCTTTGGTTTGGTCTTGGTCCCACACAAGCTTTTATGTGCATCATCTCATCTCACCATTTTACCATCCCTTTTCTATTGAGACATTAGATAATCAGCGTGTAATTGTCGTACGCAAAAATGACTCATCATCTTAGTTTAGTATAAAAATAGTTTGCATGGTACTTGTCATATTTTTTTAAAAGAAATGCCCTAGTATATAGTTAGCAGCACTGTAAACTAGAAGGAAACTAGTAGCATGATTGTGTGGTAGTGGTAAGACGCGAGACAATGTAATCATTTTTATTATTTCAGATGACCTACTGACTTTTGACTACTAAAGATACATACTACCTCAATGCCCAACCTTACTTTTTCCTTGTATTTCTTAGAATTGCCTGCTATTTGAGTGGTGGTTCATAATTTTTACTGGTTTCGTGACGTGACTCACCTTCCTTCCAATAAGCTTGTCTGGGACAGAACTAGCACGCAATATTTTTCCAGATAGAAAGGTGAACGGGGAACGAATTAAAAAACTAGAGATTTGTTTGACAACATCTTGTTATCTTCTCTCTCTCTCTCTCTCTCTCTCCTCCGTTTTATTCAATGGGAAGATGTGTATTGTATACATTGAGGATTGGAAATTGAATTAAGAATCCTCTGATTAATATTCATAATTCATGTAAATCAGCAAAATACAACTCGTAAACTTTATCCTCGTGAGCCTCAACCAGCCAATTAAAGTGAAGGAAGCCTAAAAGCGTTCTGTCGAACATTTTCTTAAACTTTTTTCAAATCCCATCGCATTATGTTAGTAACAATCACGGGTTATAAAGTTTCAGGAAATAACAATACGTTTGCTTTGGTAGGATGAGCTGTGCTCACTTTTTTTGTATCAATAATAACATAACCCTTAAAAACCAAACCAAAACCACCTGAGAATGTATATACCTTTCCGAGAAATTGTAAAATGTTCGTTCCCATTCACCAACCGCGCCATAAAAATCCTCAATAATACAAAAGGGTATACAATAGATTCTAGAATTCTTTCAAAAATCATGTGGCAAACACAAAACAATGCTTCAAAAAATAACTTCCAACTTGGAATGAAAAATACCTAAAAATTGAAAGGCAAAAGGTGCGAATGGGTTTTAACAATAGAACATTTTATTTTATACTGATGACTACGACTTTTTACGAATACATACAACCCAGATCAGATTTTTAAAAAAGTACCTACACCAAGAACCAAACAAACGCATTATGTTTTATTTACCTTTGCTCATTTACGGATAATAACTTATAAATCGAAAGTGGTTAGCACATTTTAAAACAAAAAAACCTGCTGCTTATATGTAATGCACAGTTGAGCACAAGTATGCTAAACGAAACCGGACTACCTACCCTAATGATTTGTACAGGAAATTAAAAAAATACGCAAGCTAATGCGAGTTTGCTCATAAGATATGCTCCAGAAGCCGCAATCGCAATAGGTATATATAAGCTCAGCCGCAGTCATCCGAACCAATAAATTTAGGTATGGATATGTACACACAAGGTTCATTAGACACTTTTCTCTTCTCAATTCTCACCAAACGAACAAGTTAATTGTTTTTAAAGTAAAAGAAGAGAACAAGAAAACTGATTTTTACTGATTCACCTCGTTAATTCAAATGACTACCCTGCTTGAGTACATCAATTATGCATCAGAATTATTATCATCATCTCATCTCCATGTCCATCCACAGATTAGTATGCATGAAGAAGAAATAGGAGAATAATACGAAGCCAAAATATGCCGACCGGTCGTTGCCTGTCTCCCCAACTACAAAAAGGGAGAATGCTACATAAAACTCTGGAATTGCTTCGCTATTCCCTGTCTATTGTCATATCTTCTTTCTTGCTAAGTACATCACACATTTAACACCCCACCACAATAAGAAAGAACAAGCAATGCGGAGCACCAAAAGAACAAAAAAAACTTTTTTTTCGGCAGTGCGCAAAACAAACAAAAGACAAAAGTTTTGCGAGGAGCACTTAACTCATTTTCTCCCTCTGTAATTCTGCCACACTTGTACATATATATAAGCAATGCTTGTGACTACTGACCCTACGGGAAAAAATGAGAGACAAAACATTATATACTTACTCCTTATATTGGTGTGACGTGACGTAACTAAAGTACATGAAATGCTTTTTCTTATGGTTAGCACTTTTTTGTCATCTCGTATTGAAGCACATCGGGAGTTAGATAGTAAAAAGCAAACATGTTTTTGTGAGACTCAAGCGCATTCAACTTGACTTACGCATTAAGTAAATACAAACACAGAAAGTGTCTTTTTTCCTCTCTCAATTTCTTATAATCTCCATCATCTTCCTCTATTCATTTTTGGTTTCAACAGAGGACAGAGATATATATAATTTTTAGTTGTTTACCCACAAAAATCACTGCGTTTTTCATATTTCATAGACGCTTAATGCAATGTAAGGAACATATGCCTATATTCACATTGCGCAGCTACAGGAACAAAGTAAGTACAGGAAAAAGGCTGGAGAGAGGAAGCTCATCAAACAAGACAATATTAAAGAGTAGAAGTAGAGCTCACTAAAAATGTTGGTGTTGGTTGTGGAATGACATGGCATCATCATGGGAAGCAGTGGCAATGGCTTCCTTAAGTACACAAAAGGGATTGAGACAACAGCGGATCTTTGAGATTGAAGGAAATTATATATACGAGGAAGGAAACAGAGAAGGGAAAAGTGTGGTACATTATATTCGTGTGCGTTAAGTCAGTTTACTTTCTGTGCTACCTTAAATAAGGTGACGACTGACGGCTGATAATGTGAGTTGAGGAGACAAGAAGACACAAGGGCTTTTGTAATAAATGTGGGCAAGAGAGACAACAGACAACGATATAACACAAGAATGTATGAGGTTGGGTTGGTTAGTATTATGGATTCTTCTTAAAAAAGAAAAGGCTACGTTATTATCGGCTATAACATGGATATGGATATATCCTATTGACTTTATGCTCCAGCTACCACTTACCTCTCTTTATCCGAGCAAATAAACCAAAAAAGTAAAGAGTTTTTTTCATCAGCGCTCAATTTTTGTACAACACTTGAGGAAAGATATCTTTCTGGTTTGGATGAGTTGCCTCATATCTGGAAGCAGATTTGTAAGGAAATATGAGGAGATAATTCAAACGACGACGTGAGATGAGATGAGAGAGCAAGAGTTCAAAAATTTCTCCCCTTTCTCAAGAAAAACTGGTATATTGTGCTTGAAGATAACATTGATGAGCATCTTCTCACTTGTCGCTTAACAAAAACGAGAGTTTCGTGCTGAGATTTTTAAGGACATTTTTTTAAACTCTACGTTTCTTCCTCAGTTAAACCTGCCATTTGAAAAGGTATGCGTATGAGTAGGAGGTTCTCAGCTTCTCCATCCAAAAAACATTGATGAATGAAGTCTATTTTAGTTGCGTGCTTTCTTCAACTCAACAACACAACTTCTTTGTGGATACAATGACAATGCCACGGAATTGGAATCCAGAGGGCGGCATTCCAGATTCCAAGAGTTTTTAGTTGTTCCTGGTTTCTATGTGGTGCAGAAAATATAACATTGGTATTCGCACCACAATATGCAAAACTATTTTTAAACTTGAAGCAAAACGTCAAGCGCACACGACGTTTTCTTCATCCACTTTCTTTCTTATATGCGCAGACTACGATGTAAAACATTTGAGACATTTAAAACAATGACCTCCGCCCCGCTATAAAAAAAATTCTATCGAAAATTGAAAGCGCAATCCACTTTAAAAGAAATGAATCGTCATTTTCTTCACTTTTTGAGGAGAAAAAACTCCCTTTTTCACGGCAGGACACCTTAGCAGTTAATCACCCGTAATTGCATTATACCAAAAGCATTTATTTCCTATATGTGCGCTGTGCTTCATCCCGACAGACAAAGATATGGATCAGTGAGAAAGAGTGAACATGAGATATTTTTCAGCATTATTACGTTTAAGTATCATGATCAGTCAGTCGGTACGTAAGACTAATGGCATTCGGGTACTTTATCCAAATAATACCCTTCGTGTATCCTTCAACGTAACTTTGTGTACTTACAATTTACCTAGGAAAGTTGATGCGTTTAGTGAATACCTTTTTCTGCCATATGTATCATTTCAACAAAGATGATGATAACATGCCCCTCTATTTCTTCTCTACCTTTATCTTCGTGCTTTGAAAAGATGATGTGATGAAGTTTCATGTAAACATGGCATTGTAAGATATTGCTAGCTAGCTCTAGAGATATCTTCGAATGTCACAAGATTTTTACGTTTTTACCTTTGTATTTTTCTCAGTCACCATCCCTTTCTGTGTATCATACCTTCTAATTTTTCTCATTTTAGGGGAAAAACTCAAGTTTTAGCTAAAAAAAACTAGGGAAAGACGTGAAAATCTATAAAATTGACCCTCGCTTTATATCTACCTTGTGTGAAAAAAATGTTCAAGAAGCTCAAGTTTTATTCTTAGGCTGAAAAGTTTTTTTTGTTCAAATTGGGTAAAATGAGTAGTCGACAAAAATGGTGTAATAATTTTTCCTAAATTTGGTATACGATCTTATCTCTTTCTTTTACCTTTCCTTTTCGTTCATCTACAAGTGTAGTTGATCTACTACCCTTGTCTTTCTTGTGTAACTTGAATTATGAATTGAATTTTTTTTGATGAAAATGGTGATATTACATTTGTTAATGAAGGAATACGACAGACGAAAAGCTTTTTTATACAACTTGCATGTGTTATACTTTGTAAAAAGTCTTGTAGTTTATAGCTGCAATTGCGTCTCGCTTCCTTCATTTTAGATTTTCAGTCCAAAAACTGCACGTCGTTACTACAACAAATTGGAATTATTATGATTCTAGTCAAGCCTTCATGAATGTGCTACAATTACATAAAATTACAATGGCCTTAGCACACTAAACCAACTTCTGCAACGGATGGAACTGCACACCAATTTCTAAAGCAGTAGGCCTGTAGGCCGTCATGGTCATGGTCATTTTTGTTGGATTACGTTACAACTGTTCCCATTAGGACTAAACATTTGGACCATTATGATTATGCTTAATGAAGACAGTTGCGTCTCCATATCACATACATACAGCATACATAATACATACAATATATCCCTCACAAAACTGCTCACAGCCAACTGCCAACTGCACTTTATAACAAAAGTAGAGCCCGTAAAATGGTCAGCTCCAAATTAGGGCATTTCATGACAACATAAAATTTGTAATATCAGGAAACTCGCTGCAATAAAATAGTTGGCTGGCTGGTTGACAGGAACACACCAGCAGCAGCCAAAGCAAGGTTTGAGACAAGTCGAGGAGTTTTGAGTCACAAAAATATTATGAGCCTTCCAGATTATGGGCACACGAGCTCGGAGAGAGGCATGATGAATGATAATACTCCCGATATTCATGAACAATACATATATCTTTCTACATGCATAAATCCGTCGCATTTTTTCCTTTTCCCTCTTTTCCTCCAAAACAAAAAAATATTCGTCTAAAGTCTAAACTCAACACGGATTTAACACACCAGAAGAGCAAAAGGAGCAGCAGAAAGGTCATTTACTATTTCTACGCAATGGGGATTCAGATTTCAGACGAGAGGGATTTTCCGTACACGATGAGATGAAGGTGCAAGTCCGTTTCAGTCATTCCGGTAAATCTCAGAGCAATTCTCTGCAGGTGCCCTAGGGAATCGCTATTTGCACGCCTACACACAATGCCAGCCCATAAATACGGTGTCACTTCATCCCAAAAGTAACAATGGAGGTTGAGGATATCTATATAACCCTCTTGTCTCACTGGAGCTACACGGAGCTGTGCAGCAGCGTGCCAATAATAATGACAATGACAATGCCGGCTGCTGGCTCTTCTTTCTGACAATAATATGCAGTATCATTCAAAAGGGGATTTATATAGGCTTTCACTCGCTTAACTTTTCAAATCCTTTTTCCACAGAATTTTTCTAGATATAATATATGACTTTATCCGAACAATCATATAGATGCGTACACACATTAAACTAAATTCTTTGTCTGTGCTCCGCATGTTGCTGAATGACAAGCGTAAATCCAGTGAGAGCTTGCTTCTCCAACAATAAGCCATTTTCCAGGAATGCCTCCTTCAATTAGGAAGGAGGAAGATGACCCCTCCTACATTTTGGATTAGTAAGAGTACATATAACTTTGTGTTTTGTTGATAACTATTGTTGAGCACACGCACGGTGGCATTCTCAAAACATTTTATGAGCTAATCAAAGCTCCCATGTTGAAAAAGTCAAGTGGCTATAGGCATACGTTCCAACTTCCAAGAAGGTTTCTGCAATGTTATGACTCAACTTTAAAAATGAGCGGATTAGACTGTCCCACACTTGGAGTTTTGTGAAATAAAATGGAAGTGAAAAAGAGGTAAAAAAAACTCGGTTAGCAGGGGCTTTTCATTTCATATTGAATATGGGTATATACAATATAGGTTTTTATGTCTATGGAACAAGCGAGAAGGGTTCCGTTGGTTGTTGGTTTCGTTCATTTCATCATGTGTAATATTTATTTGTAATAATTAGTTCACTACTGATATACATACTCCTTGTTCCCTATGTAGGTTTCCGGCTCCATCATTACCAGCACCAGCACGTCAGACACCACACCACACCGTACCATAAACTATGGGAGTAGCGGAGGGAAAACTGTCATCATTTAGAGAATTGATTAATAAAGGAGGAGATACAAGGACAAGATAATTTTTATGAGTGAACAGGACGTAAATAATGAAGGAAGCGAGAGAGAGAGAGAAAGAGCACACAGCATAATTTACATAAGGATAAGGTACAAGAACCCCCCGTGTATATTCGAATTCAAACTTTCGTTAACGACATGTCACATACACACACACCCTCCACAAAAAAAGACCCTTCGGGTTTTACTCCTTAGTTCTCTGCTCTTTCCTCCACTCCACAAACTACAAACATATATATTCACATTTCATTAGAGATGTCAACTCATCCCCTTATAACCATGTATTTTCCCTTTCGACAACTCTAAAAGATATTGTGCGTTATGCCCATAATACTTATTGCATACGATTACTTATTAACAGCATGTAGATTATAAGAGATGAATATATGTTACGTTGCGGTGTGGTGAGAATGGAACAAATGGTTAAAAAAAAGAATAAAAATCGATTGCAATTGCAGTTTTCGGTGTTATAAATTGGAATGCGTGTAAAAGTCGTGTATACCTATATATGAATGGCCATTTGTGGCTTTGAATATATTCACTTCAACAACCTCCAACCAAACCAAACTGATATTTATGCCTGAGTTAGAGTTACGATATAAATTGTGGAACGGGGAAGATCTCATATAGTATGTATAGCACACTCGCTCGCCAGCGCCAGAGAAATGTTAGATGTACTTTTGTGGGGGTGTTATATCTCTTGGTTTCCCAACTACAACTCCACAACAACCGCTGAGCTTGGTATGCGTAGAGTATTTTGTTGTCAATATAGAAATATACGACGTTGTGGCAATCCTTCTCTTTCTTGTGCTCTCAACTTCAACCCTCGCCAGTCACCACTCTCTTACTCTTTTTTCTCCGACAACACTTTACTCTTTACATATATTCACATAACCATTCAATTTCTTCGGATTAGTGCTTGTCAGAAAAGAAGTGTATGTCTGTATATGCTTGCAGCAAACAAAGTTACGATGTGATTAAACAAAGTTTCGGCAACCATTTCATATCCATAGAACAGCATACTATATAGCATTAATATAGCTATAGCATAACCCCTTCTTTTCAGCTTAAGCCAAAAAATACAGTCCGACAATTTCGGAGCTCATCCCTATAATTAATTATAACTGCTCTCGCTCATTCCATACGTCGAGAGAAAGACGTTGACTGCATTTAGTATTATTTGTATTCGAATATTCAATGTGAAGATGAGAGCTCTATATCATCATCACAATGTATAGACGCAAGAGTAATGATGGTATTTGCTTGGAAGAGTTGATGCAGCCGGAACTCACTTAGCGTTCATTCATCAGTGAAAGATGACATCAGCTACGGCAGCTTGTTGTCCTTTTATAGTTTTGTGATATTATATATATAAATATATACTGCTTTAGCTTTTAACATGAATGCTCACTGTTAAAGTTGCAATAGGATGTGCAACATAATGGGCAAAACCAAGTTTCGAAAGTAGCTGGTAGGTATAGTAGAAACGTATAATGATAATGATGTTCTTCATACAAAAATCTCGTTCATTTTCATTCGACAAATTTCAAGGTAGATACTAGATACAAATATATATTTAGCTGTTTAACGGACGCCTTTGTTTTTGTGGCAATTTCATCATCTCATGTCAACTTCTTTCACTAACTATATAACCCGATCTAAATAAGGTGGCTAGAGAGCTACTAATTGCGACGGAAATGTTTTTCTTCTATTATCTTCCATGTCGTTTTCTCTACGAAATCATTAATCACCCTTTGTCATTAAAATACTTGTCACTTTTTACTCCACTGCTCGATGCTCTTGCCTCTCTAATACAGGCCAAGTATTTGAGTATATTTAGTAAAAACGTGTCTAATATCCATTCAATTCAAAATGATCTCAGGAATATTACATTTCTAACTCGTAACCAACTGGCTGGCATCTATATTTTCTGTTGACATCATCATGCATCAAATAAATTTTCAACTAAAAGAGTAACAGATGTATTTTTTCCATTACATTAAAAATATCAATGTCAAAACAGATAGTATATTTATGTGAAATTCTTGGGAGCAGTTGAGCAAAGTGCTTTTTAGAAGAAAAAATTTCGCAACATGTTTGATGTTGTGCAAATTTGGAGGAAGGCCACCTACGAATACTTTTGAGAATATGGCTAAATGACTTAACGTTTTTATCCTACTTTTGCATCTCTTCTTGGTTGACTGACAAGGTCTTTTACGGAATGACTCCTGTCCGGCCAATCATGTCATGGTTGTAGTTTCCATGATATTCATTTACTTTTTACAAAACGCATAGACGCAACGCACACGCTGGTTTCGGCCTGTCATAAAAATACTCTTAGATATATATGCATTTGGGAATGGAGGGATGGTTGGTTGATCATACCACGAGATATGCATTTCTGTCAACTTTGAAACCAGTTCCCTCACATCACATTATCATTTCTCTCACTTGAAGCTTATACTACAAACAGCTCTTGTCTTTTGTTATGCATGAACGAAAAATACAAAACTGTTGTGCACTAATGTCAGAATTTCATGATGCGTTTCTCCACTAAACTCTTGCCACGCCAAACTATAGGAGGGAGATGGAGATGTGTGGTGCATCATCATGTCATAAACGTAAATGTTAATGTAATGAGTAGCTGAGTGACTGACTAACACAGTGACATAAAATATGTATTTTCATTATTTACACACAGCTTCTGGATTGCACATGCACTACCACAATCCAATTCTCCCCGAGGAATGGGAACATGTGAGAATAACGTGAAGGACGACAATCATGATGATGATCATTATGGTCTTGATGAGATGAGATGGAATTGATTTGTACAGAGATGGGAACCAGCAGCGAGACAGCCGCCTCACAGTGGTATCCCACCGGCTGCTAGAGAGTCCTTCACTCATTGGCACTAACGTAAATTAGATATTATGATCATTTAGACGATGGATGAGATGAGACCTCTCAACTCAACATTTTTTACTTTTTTTATGCATTGCATGAGCCTCGTATTTCACCCGAAATATTGACAAGGGTTGCGTTTCTTTGCTGAGAAATGACTGGCGAAAAAAAAAGTTTTCGTTTTGGAAATGCAAATGAAGTTCTTAAAATCAAATCGAACCAACACCAACGGCGGTGTACAGATAGGGACACGAACTCCCAAGTTGTTCCCTGGAGAAGTCGCAAAACCGGCTGTAAAATATTGAGAAGGGTTTCCCTTACCTGCAAAACACAACAAAAAAACGTTACATTAATTACTTATTCAATTCAACTCTTGAACACTTTAGAACGCTTTACAAACTCGAATCTGCAAAACCAATCTTCACCCTTTGGAAAACGGTTACATTTTATTGTTTCATTTTCTATTCATAGGAATACATTCCATTATCCGAATCCCTATAATGTACTGGACTTGGACTAGCGTATGCATATGTTTCTGACGATGCGATGTCATGCCTAAAAATAGTTGCAACAAACTGGAAGGAAGCACACACCAAATGACAGCGTGTGAGTACCCATTACCCCTCTTACATACATTTATTAATGATAAAACGATGCTGATTATCCATCCAGATAAATTACTGAATGATGAACATTTTTTAAATGGCTGCTACATGTGTATCCCTATCTCGGATAATATATCTATATTCATATTCCTCATAAAAATGAATGTTCCTTGCTGGCATGAGAATCACCAGTAATAAGCATATGGTTGGAAGAAGGGAGCGAAAATATATAGGCAAAGATGATCCAGATAATGATCCCATGCTGTGCGCATCCCATTAACGTGAGCTTGCGAGAACTTTTCTTTCTCCTTGGCTTCTCTATTAAAGAAAAAGAAGGGAGCGAAAATATATAGGCAAAGATGATCCAGATAATGATCCCATGCTGTGCGCATCCCATTAACGTGAGCTTGCGAGAACTTTTCTTTCTCCTGGGCTTCTCTATTAAAGAAATGTTTTGAGTGAGGCGAGTTGCGAGGTGCGAGGTGAGAGGGTTTGTTATACGCGAAAAGGTTCATAATATAAAAGAAGAGTAAAACACAAACTATAAATGTATGCACAGCTCCTTAAAAAGTTACAATGGGGCATTCTAATGTTCGTTGTAATTATCATCGTAGTAATATTTGTAGCAGTAGGGACAAAGACAATGAAAAACAATGAAAATGATGCTATGAAACTTCTTCGTTAAAGGATCATAGCCATGCTAACTTAAGCCTGTCTGGTAAGATTTGGCTACAGTACAGCTACACTTGACGTAATGGTGCTGCTATAGTGCTATGCTAGTAGCTGGTGTATCAATGTGATATAACGTTAGATAGTCGGCATCTTCAAAGCTAAATTTCATTATTATTCAAGTAAATTATTTGCTAAATGATGTGCAAGGGGAGGTGAACCGAAAATCGATTAAGTTGGCAAAATATTTTGGCAAAGAAGTTGTTTCAAGTTTTAAGACGAGAGAAATTATCCTTTCCCTTTAACCTTTAATCTATTCTTTCTTTTGCTTACCCATTCAAGTGTGTGATTATCATTAGCATTGAGGTAGAACTAGTACGTAGTACGGCAGGTCATAATACACAAATGCCGGTAAATAGCCAGGGGCTATGGAATGATCTACTGGATTATTCTTTACTTTATCCTAAAACGCAAGTAGAAGAAGAAGGGGTGATGTTTTTGAACGTTGTGAGAGTATAAAGCTGAAGCTGACATTAAAAGTTGAAATTATAAAAATGTAGATATCATGTTGACTTTTGAGTTAATGGTACATTGTTCTGGCTACTAAATTTTGTTTTATTATTTGCGTTCCAGCTCCAACAGCATCAACGTCAACGTTTAAGATCTTGTCTGGTTCTAGTGAGCTGTATTATGGTAGTCATCATGAGTTATATTGTTATATATCTATCGCACCACTACCATAACCGTTTCTCTGAACAGTTACAAGTAGTAACTGAGATCATGTCTGCCTCTAATTTGCCTTTGGTGATACAATAATGAAGTTTACTTTGGAGATAATTTTCCTTTCGTAAACATTAATGGGCGTCATTTATTTGTACAGCGTAATTTAAGCATGTAGTGGATATAATAAATTGTAAGTATAATAGGAATGACGACGAGATATGTAAACATTTGAACAAATACCATACCTAAAACCTACTGGAACTAGAATAGAGTGAAGATGGTAGTGTGGTATATGGTAGGACTATATTTTGTTAAGGTATTTCAAGGTTAAATCAATAACCATTAAAAAATGTAAGCTGATCGGATATTACAGTAATTTTGACACTGTATATGAGAGAGATAAGATAGTTTATGTTATGAAAGTAAGATGAAACGAAATTCCAATCATATCAGAATGTCAAATGTGCATCATAATAATTACCAATACCATACACAACTGTATATGTATAAGAAAAATAGAAGTATGTTGGAATTTCTGGTACTTCTGACTTTGTGCTTGTGCTATATACTAATTTTCACAATAATTGAGTTACAAGCGCCTATGTTATCTTGCTTCTTCTCCAAAACCCACCAATACAACTTCTAGATAGCTCTTGTAGCTCTGAACAATGGCAAATGCAAAATTACATAATATTATATTTCCAAGCAATAATGTTTACAGCTCATTTCATTTCATGTAGTGGAACAACCCTTTTCCCCTACCTTCCGCCACGCCACTAGACATCACATCTAGGCGTGAAACCAATAAACATTAAATGAGCATGATCACAAGACTAAATGTAATTTTGCAGAGAACTATACAGCTACACACACCACTGCTCCGCCGCACTAAAATGAATTTTAACAATCATACAATGAACAATGAACAAAGTGAATTATTGTGCGAAAGCAGAAGAACGTTTGGTAAAAGACGAAACAAAGTAGTAGCCATAAATCCACATTGGAAATGGGTTCTTTTCCATGTCAAGAAAAAATTCACTACCGTACATATTTTTATATTTGTAGATTGTTGCGGGGGTGGTCATTGCGTAATACAGAAATTTTCAAGCATGTAAGAGCCACTATACTACTTATGTACAGTAGTAAATAAGTTTAGCTGCTGGCAGCAAACAAATCTGAAAAGTAGAGATGGAAAACTGTGTTCGTGTTCAAAACTCCAACATGTAGTATGCGTGTAATAGAAACCAAAGCTCCATAACTTTAATTTGTTTACTGCCTTGGATCTCTACAAAGTATGTCTAGCATTGCCTTTTGTTTTTAAAACGGAAAGTTGTTTTTAGAGCTGACGTGAATCTGTCTTCCGATAACAAACGGTGTTTCTATTGACTAATGTATGCAGATAAACGTTTTCGGGTTCGTT
>JAANSM010002533.1:0-14812 GCA_036850725.1 Orchesella villosa
TTAATCAATTATAAAATTTTCTTTGTGCGTCTTCCAAATATTATGCAATTCTTTTTTTTGTTGTTAAAAGAACTTTATGAATGAATAGCCCAATTTCATTAATGGATACTCTCACTCACATGCATGAGTGATTTATAAAACGTGTATAAACTTTCCCTAAAATGTAAATCTTCTTTGTATCTGCATCTGTAATATGCATCCGTTAACAGAGGATGCTTATGTAGTCTTTCCTTGTTTAGTTTTTCTTAAGTTTAGGTTACGTATTAAGTATATTCGTAGGATGTATTGTGCCCAAATTATGATACTGATTGATATACTGAAAATATACTTGCGCGTGTTTATTCCTTTCAGCTCTTTTCCTCATCCGGAATATAAACGGATACTGGCTCATGTAATCAATCACGGGAAACAATAAATTTCAACATTTCTAATAACTATTATGGATTGAAATTGAATTTGATGCCAAACGGAAGATTATCAAAAAAATATACGGAAGTCAAAATAAAAACGACAGTGCGCCAATATACCAATATAACTTACTTTGAATTGAAAAGGAGTGAACTACTTAACTTGCTACCCGTTCAAACTCACACTCAGTAACTTTACGATGTCACACATAAACACGGAATCCATTTGTAAACAATACTTGAAACAAAACGTGAAAGTTAACGAACACGTGCTTCATTAAAAAAGATCAATAGCTAATCAAATAAAAATGCATGGGTTTGATAGGGAATTTACATTGCATCAAGATTAAAAAATTTGTCTCGTGTTAGAAAAACATTATTCAACCATAGATAATTGGGTCTGTCAAACTGGAAATCCTAGCACTCATAAACGGTTGACAAAAAAAGAAGACTGCATAAAAATTCGTTCGATTATAGTTTGGAACAAATCGATTACGGAATGCCTAAGGAGATATGGTTCCAAGGTAGCTTAGTAGATACTTCAGTTCAAGCTGAAAAGGAATACTTTCTCGCTATTCCGCGGCACGAGATATTCTTATTTCATTCGATTTTACAAACTCTCTGATCAGGAAATCATACTACAACACGGAACCCAATGTTTTAGCAAGAAAAGGGGCTTTTGTTCTAATAAAAGTTTATTCAATAAACAGCGATTTGAAATTGGAATTTGTTGATATAATGATCGCAATCTGAAAGTGTCTACAGGATGACAATAATTGCCTTGATTTATGATTTAGTCTTATTTTTATTGTGCTTTCTGCTTTCTTTTTACTTTGCGGTTTTTCAGTAGTACGTATGACACACTGGACACTACACGCTACTTGTAACTGTTTGTTATATAAAGTGGCAATCGAAAATTTATATGTTGATAGAGATGCATCACGTTCGTATGACCAGTAAAAGGAATCACTTAACGGTATCAAAGGTAGAGCTAGGCATTACTACACCACATAAAATGCGTATGCTTCATAAAATGCATACATAATACTCACTATCAGTAGGCTAGATGCCCTCACATATAAACTAAAAAGAGTTTATAAAGTATGGTTCATGCTGTTTTGCCAATACGCTAACACACCTGCAATTTTTTATGAGTCCTTATGTTACATACTGCTGTCTGCTGCAGATACTATATATTCTATGATAAACAGTGAACGAACAAGTTAATCCCTCAGCGTAACCTTTGTCATTGGTACCATTAAATATTTGTTTTTGAGCCAATTAGGTTAGAAAACCAAAGATATCCCCAAATTCACAAAGCAATTGATAGCATTAACAATTTCATTTTTTTGGCAATGCTTAGTCATCTATTACAAAATCCAAAGTACAATCAGATGACAGACATAACTGACTGTTCGATTGCACTTGGCTTAAATACAATTTTTCGGGCTGCAATTGATTTTAGTGTCTTTAAAACTTTCGATTTATGGACACGCACATAAGTACCATAAAGGTTGTGATAGTGGAATATACTTTCTCTATGCAAGTGTACAACCACAAATATACAAAAATGACAGTAAAAATC
Source organism: Orchesella villosa (assembly GCA_036850725.1). Classification (NCBI taxonomy): domain Eukaryota; kingdom Metazoa; phylum Arthropoda; class Collembola; order Entomobryomorpha; family Orchesellidae; genus Orchesella; species Orchesella villosa. Next base: position 1,993 of record JAANSM010002533.1, read on the forward strand.
CTCTAACTTCTTGCATGTCATTGTAATAATAATAAGCAATGGAGTCTTTCATAAGCCTCTACGAAAAAAAAAAGTTTTCTCCTTTCCTAAAGCATTACAGGGGGAAATAAAGAAGTAATTTCACGGAGCACTTGTATAAATTTCATACAAACCAGTCAATATTATCGATTGGGTTTCAATGATGCACACTAAAATACACAGAAAATGGGGCAAAGAAAAGAATGGCAAGGAAAATTGTGAGTAAAGGTGGAAAAAGCATATGCTACTAGGAGTACCCAAAAAGCTATGCAATATTTCGCTTTTTAGTGGTATGTATCATTATATCATTAAACATATTTCTTCTTTCTTCCAAGAGCTGCTAAATTGTTGCAAATAAATTGAATTCAGTGAAACTCTGCATATAAAGTACATTGTGTCTTCTTCGTCTTCACATTTTTAGTATTGCCTATATTACCTCTGTATATAACTCCCTAAAAAGCCAAGGTGAAATAAATACTATTTAAGTTATATTCTGGAAATGTCCCCCAATTCTGATGAACTATCATTTACGTTTCGTTTTTTCCATTTTCTAGGTTAATTTCAGGTAAATTGTCACTTTGTGTATAGGTGGCTTGAAAGTGTCTGTCAACAAAATACAATCGACAGGGAGGAAAAGTTATATAATACACGTATAATATAAAAATATTTAATAAACATTCCTAAGAATATGTAACCTTCACACTTCAAAACTCTTAAATGATATACCTTTTATAAACTTCGCTTCGCGTTTCACATCAGACATCATCTTGACTGTCAAGATATCAATCGGATTTCATTTATATTGGTGGAATCAATGAATCAAATAATATACAGTAGAATACGTTTTCTTATACTTGTTCCGATTTAGGTTGCATCAATCATGTAACGTTTTTTAGGCTATCATTTCAGTAAGAAAGCAACACTAATAATGGACATTGAAAATATATTTACTTACTCAACATTTAATNATACAGTAGAATACGTTTTCTTATACTTGTTCCGATTTAGGTTGCATCAATCATGTAACGTTTTTTAGGCTATCATTTCAGTAAGAAAGCAACACTAATAATGGACATTGAAAACATATTTACTTACTCAACATTTAATTTCAAGCCATCAGAAAATCCTATGTGAAATTCGTTGATCATTCTACATTTAACTGGTTCTCCAGTACCAATACGTCATTAGAACAGAACCAGTTATACGTGATATGATATGATTAAAACTTAGAAACGGAACGACTGACATTTGAATATTTATAGGGAATGAAACCTTCTTTACCGTTGACATTAACAGTTTTTATACTTTCTTAGGCTTGGAAATTTTGGAAAGCTTAATCAGAACTTGCTCAGAACACAAAAATGCAATGAATCGTTCAATATTTATATCTTCCACAGAAAACACAACCGGTCAAAATCAATAAGTCTCATGCAAACTTTATTGGATTATTATTATGAGTTAATTTAGTTATGTCCCAGTTAATGAAAGTGACCCTCAATCCCTTCATCCTCATAGGAGGAAAAGATTTGTCGATATTCTCATGCCCGTGTATGGGTGCGACTTGGATGTAAAAACTCATAAAAATTGTAAAAAATACGCGATCTCTCCTTAAATCCTATAGTGTTATCATATTTTGATCTAGACGACCTTATTTCATGTTATTTCACATGGTGTGATATAACAGCTAGAGCTACACTAGCATCACATCGTGTATGGATAGAATTTATCAGTGATTTTACATTACATTCGCACTTAACATTCAACATAAGGAAAAATTGGGGAAAAATTCTTAGCCGTACTCTTTCTTACGATCACGTAATTTGTTTGGACAGGCACAAAAGCATAAAAAATCTTGTAACACGTGCTTCTGCATATTTTATTCCATGCTATTCCTCGTTTTTATACTGCGTATACCATGCTATATTCTTCCTATTCCTATTATTAATTCTTTCTCCTCACCCAGCGTTGTCATTGCATTCCTTCGATCCACGATCCACTCTTATTAATGCTGATGCTGTCACATCGCATCACATCACACCCAAATTAGTAACACTCTCTTGTGCCTGCAATGACAGCTCTTAAGTGAACTTGTCATTTTTTAGAAGAAATTCTATTTATTTCGTTTCTATTATGCTCAACGAAAACTGATTGGGTTGTCTTATCTTCGAATCTTTTACTGAAAGATGCTAGTTAATTACTTTGCCGCTACAATCATGCCGTTTTTTTCATCTCAACAAAAAAAAAGATATGACATCAAACATGGAGTTTCGTAGAAAACTGAAGTACAATATAATACTTGGCTCACTCAGGCACTTAGCACTTATATACCGTTAGCTAATGATGTAATAAATTATGTGACAATTCGTAATTTTAAGTAAAAGAACATCTTCCAGTTTATGGAATTCTACATCCCAGTTGAGTGCATTTTAAATAAACCCATCAAGAAGAAAATTCAGAAAACTATATAGGAGTTTCGTATTACCGATATCGATAATCCAATATTTACATCTTTGTGATAGAATTTTATGTTGTATACCCAGTATTTATATCATTATTTATTTTAAAATTTCAATAGTAATGTAAATTGGATTCACAAACTCAATAGTAAAGAAGATTATATTGCACACCAATTGAATAGCAAAGAAACCATATTGCATAAAAAGTTGCAACATTTACATTCAAATTGAACTACACAAAAAATGCATCAGTCGCAGACGAAATCTTTTGAAATATGCATGAAGCATGCACACACCAATGACCAATGCAATGTGCCACACTTATTTCTTCCACTTCTTTGCTATCTTTGACTGAGACCGCATTCTATGGTGTAAGCTCATCTGACCAGTCATGTAAATATAGTGTGATATATATAACAGCAACTTGTGAGTTAAAATTTTCACCGTCTGTTTGTGATGACGTCAAGATATCTTTACAGGCATGACCTCCGAAATAACATTTTGGTGAAAGTATAAAGGTTCCCTTTTACATTATTGATGCAACACTTCATTCCAAGGCAGACTACCGAAACTTTTTGCAATAAATTATATAACACATGCATGCTTAGGAACTATATATAGAATAATGGATTCAAATATTAGTGGCATCACGGTAATCATAAATTTCAACTTCGGATTTAATTTGAAACTGAGTATATCTTATGAGTGAGATATGAACATTTCAGTTAAAAAAGGAAAGCCAAAACTTCGAAACTATTCGCAAACCAATGAGTGAAAACACATATATGCGCTTTAAGCCACCGTTAAAAATATTGGAGTTCAATCTTTCATAATCTATTGCTGGAGAAATGTAGGCTGTAGATGTTTTGCACTATATGCAAGTGACTTTTAGTACTTTCTTTTGATGCTACCATAAAAGTCAAAGAATATGACTGTACATACACAAGTATTACAGAAATTACTTTATTGTGCCTGCTTGCAATAAACATAACGCATCCACTACCCGTAGTATCCATATCGTATGCCTTGCCTCAACTCCAACTTAGAACGAGGTCTTACATATTCCCAACGGGTAAGTACATCTGATATAGATATGAGACGGCGTTGCGAAACAGGAAATTCAACGGGAATTTGCTGACCACGTACGGCAGTGAGATAACATGAAATTCCAACAGAGCCTAGGACGATATGGCTTCATGGGAAGATTTATAAGGGAAGTATCTATCCTGTTGTTAGTTTGTTGTGAGTATATTATATAAAAGTCTATATGAAAGGTCAAGAAGTCTACATCAAATCAAGCTAAGATTTCGATTCCAGAAGTTGTTTTTCACTTCGCAAACTATACATGTATTACTCAAAAAAATAAAACCACTCAACCCATATACCCTGCGTCTAACTTACCAAAATGTAGCAGTGTTCATATAAGACCGATCATTTAAGTTCCCGTTTATCAGTTCCAATTTCAATTTCTCGGAAGAAAGTTTCGCAATTTAAAAACGGTGGATCGTGAAAGTATGATGATGGAATTTGCAATATCAATATGATACAGCAAACGAGAGATGAAAATAAGTAGAAGAATATTTAACATCAACGCAGGCATCTGAAAGGACTTTCACTCTGTATTTTCACTGTTATAGTCTGCAAATTTTGCTGGTAGACTCCATCCCTGATCTGATGTCAGCCTCAATATTGTTGCCTCTCGTTTGAAATTATGATGCACATTGGCTGACAGTATGAGCGCACAACATAAATTAAGTTAATATAATTCGCTGACGGTGTTGAATGGACTGTCATATACATTTTTTGTTAAGATATAAAAAACTAAAATATATAACGGAATGGAGTTTCATTCACCCCTTTCATATAGTATCTTCTTCAAATACATATTGTATAAATAGGAAATTGCTAAAAGTAGTTATACACCTTGAGTGTTTTCTATTTGATGTAATGTGTGTGTGTATACACACTGTCTGAAAAACTGCATCTGTAAGGAAGGTTTTATCTGCTTTCTGTCCGTCGAAATCAAATCATGACCGGCAGTATAAAATCCCAACTGTACCAACCAATCTTCACATTTCCCCAGAGACTTCACGGTTCCAACTGAGCCACGTAAGCAAATATACGATAAACTAAACTACTGTAGCACGTTTTTACTTTTGCAACTTAAAAGACTGTTTAACTACTAGAAATCTTGTGGCAAGCTACCTTCTTACGTCATCTTCTCATCCACGATCATATTTCTCTACTTTTACAGATGTAATATTATTTAATGATTTTTTTTCTTCTTAAAAAATTGGAAGGTTTTTTAAAACTTTGAATAAGATTTTCTGGTTTCGGGTGCCTCCATTATAAAATATTCTTATGTGAATGTGAATAGTGAATAGTATTCCAAATTCCAAACTAAACATTTTTGTAAATCAAAAAGCAAACGAAAAGCGCTCACGGGAGATAGAAGATTCAAAATTGTTATACAAAACGTTTTAATTTCAAGTGAAAACTTGTTAATTTGTATTTTTATGGTGGTATTCACAATATATTCGGATTAGAAAGTTGTGAAAAAGGCTCCATTCACTAGTTGAAAAGGTCTTTGTTTTTTGTATTACAGGCCATAACTTATGGCATGAATTGGGGGTAATGTATAATGTCCTTTAATTTTGAGAAAACTTTCATGAATGCAAACCTCAGCTTCACCATTCTTCTTCTATTCTGTTTCTGTGTATATAAGTAAGTATACACGTCATAGATTAATATAGCGGATAGTATAAACCTCCCTGATGTATTTGGAAACATGATAAAGTCTTGTTATATTGTACTTCTATATACTGGAACACACTTCTGGCTTTATCTCGAGTCGCAGATGTTGCTTGGAATTGAATGAAATCTAAAACAAAAGAGGTTATAACTTGATACATTGGATACAGAAGACAAATTACAAACCAAGCTCACGCATTTTGCAAACACCCAAAACGAATTTTTATTCTGCGCTGTAAGGAATTTGAGCTGAAGGGAAAATCGTAGCTGATTGAAAATTGTAGAAATTGGAATTTTATTTAAGGATTCATATAAATCGTCCACCAGAATGAGACAGATACGCTATCTTCTTCATCATTTAACATTTCCTAACTTTGCTGCTTGTTATGTTTTTTTGCTATACAATAAACAGTCAACAACAAAATTCTTCGTCATAGACTCAAAATAATTTCCTGTTTGGACTTGGCCACAACCACAACTTAATGGAATTTTATTGATAGATGTAAAACGTGGATAACTTTCAGATTTTAGTCCCCCTTCTTACTTACTGGCTTGTAAAATGAAGGATTACTTGTAACAACGAGTAGGCATTGCTTATGTTGTTATTTGTTACGTCGTAATCATTTGGAGCAATATGAATGCAACCTAATATATAAATCCCTATTATACTGAAAATCTTGAGTAAAGATACGACGTCAAGTTGCGAATGATTAGGTATTACGGATAATACGCTTTTTATCTATATATAATCTACTACAACGGAGTATACCATTCATTTCACTCAAGTTTTTGGAGAACCAATCTCTTGATTCTTTTGCTACATATGTCTTCAAACTGAATGACATTGATGCTACGAAGTACTTCAAGTTTCTATATATTTTGAATATATATAGATACTACTTCATCCAACTACTTAATGAAGTAGAAAGTTATTGCTGCTCTTAATTCCTTATACTTTCTTCCTCAGGCAATAGCGTTAAACTATGAAAAGTCTAGGGGAATCAGATCAGAACAGCCATAAAGAGGCAGTATTTTTGCTATCAAAAACTATAACTATAGCCATAAATAAGCGTATGTATGATATGGTGAAATCTGTTCTGTGGTTAAGTAAAATGGCCTTAGGTATAGATAACTATTGACGTAATGCATATTTTGGAATAATTTATAGTAGAAAAAATAATTGTAAAAATTGTAATTAATATTAATGGACCACCAAACAGGAAAAGAATAGCTCGAGTACTTATCTTTTACATATGTCAAGTACGTACTTAGATATTCAGAGAAGTATTCATCCGAGTTTTTCGATTTTTTAATTTGAATGACTTTTCTAGCAGCCAGTGATGTAGATGTAGCTGATCTTAGCTAAACCACAGACTTGGAAATATTTCCACCACTTTGTCATATTATTATGTTTTATGTATGCATTAGTATACTTGATAGTAGGTAAGTAGTACACGTTAAATCTATTACAACAGCAACGTATATCGATGTTTTAAGGTATAATTATAATGAAATGCAATTGAGTATATTTTATGACAGTAGAAAATACACGAAAAGTAGTTTAAAAGCCATCCCTTCTTATTAGTAAAAGTTTGAAAAGGGCGAATTGAAGTGGTTAGCGGTTACAACAAGAATTCAAAATTATCCTACTGTTATAACAAGCAAATATAGTTCTGGGTTGTGAAGTAAATTAAAGTAGGAATGTTTCTCCGAAGGTCGGTGCAATAGTTGGATGTAAAATCAACAAAACACTATGAATAAACTTGCACCTAGTCCAGAAGATACATAAGATAAAGATATCTTCACAATAGGCATTTAAAATAGTCGCATTAATTTTATCCAAACGATATGAAAGTAATGCATAATTGTCAACCTATATAGTCTGTCTGTAAAATGACAGCCTATTAAAATAAATGTGATGAAATTGCATTTTGTTCTCTATGATTACATCACGTATGTGTTTAATAATTAATGGGGTTAAATATTCATAATCGCCTATTTACATTGATTCATTGTGGTTTGCTCCCGTGTCATTTGTTCCCAATGCAGTTTTTTGCCAGGTGAAAGTAATTTGTTCATTAAATGCTTACGAATCGTGTAAATCCCCAACTTGGGAGCAATAAAGAAGATTTATGACTGAAACCTAACTGACGGAATAAAATTAGTGTAGTACACATTAAAAGAGACGTGAGTACATACAACACAAAAGTAGTCTATATATTTTATTCGCTGGAACCAACCCACTCTTTCACTTTCAGCTAGAAATGAGGAAAGAAATTAGTCCCACCAGGATGATGGAAAGGATCAACGATTTAATATGTTCTTATTAAACAAACAAACTTTATGGAGATTGATGACATAATATTATCTTACTCATGACATATATGACATATGATTAAGCATGGAATTATTTAAAAAACTACTCTATTTACTATAATAATCCGAAAAATAAACTTACATCAACAGGTGATAAATGACAGCCTTGGTTCCACGTGGTCTCTCCAAGAAATTATACATTTTACATTGCATCTTCCTGTACTTGGCATCCTTCCGGTTGGTCCTGCTCAAACACAGAGATGGACTATACTCAACAGCCCCATTGAGTCCATAGTAATCCTTCCTTTGATTGTATGTACTGTTTCCTCTACAGTTTTTATTGTATTATTTTTGTTTTCATGTAATATTACATGTTGATGTTGTGAGTGGTTTGTTGTTGTGATGCCAAAAGTATTCAACGACAATAGAGAAGTTTCGCATGCACATCACCATTATGAACATCGTCATCATGTGTTTGTGAGAGAGAGAGAGAGGAGAGAAAGAAAGTGTCGCCAAGTTGCAGAGACAACGAACGTTGATGATAGGTTTGTGTGTAGAGCATCCGCATTTTCACAAGGTTTTTTTTAAGAAATACGTTAAATTATAAATTAGAAAGTTGCGTGATTGATTCTTCAAATAGTACTGCATAAGAATGATTTGTAGTGAGCTCATTTACTTTTCGTTAGTGATTGACTACGCACCGAAAAACACATAGCTTCGTGTGTAAAATAGACGCAATATGTGCTCTTTCAAAATTTTTTTGCACATTTATAATCGAATCTTACTATAGAACTGTACTAAAAATGTACTATAGACTATAAAATAGGTAGAGAGTGTAAAGGGGATAAATAATAATATGCTTGAATTGATGTAATTAACTAGTGTTAGTATAATTTTTATATTTTGTGGTTTTATTCTACACGTTTTTATATAAAATGTATATTTTATTTAAATTTAAATTTTAGATATAGCCGTGCTTGGAAGCGCACGACTATAATCTATTTTTACAATGAAGCAGTGCTGTACAAGTAAATTCTTGTAAATTTTTTTGACGTGAATGTGCATTTACTGTAAGGAAAAATTAGAAAGTGAAAGGAATTTACTATTTTCTAATACAGCAAGGCTCAACATGTACTTACTGTAGTCTTACTGAGAAAATAAAAGCGAGTGTGTGGTGAAAATGCGGGTGCCTTTTGCACAGCGACAGTGTGTGAACTGTGGTGTGTGATTTTTTTAAACGACTACTTATATACAAGCAGTGGTGGGAGAAAGTTGCTTGGATGCACTTTCTTTTTTGTTTCATTAGTCAGTAAATATACAGAAGCAGATAAAGGCCTTAGTCTCAAAAAATTGTCAGTTTGGTGTACACGATTCAAGCACAAAGTTGTAGTTTTTGATGCCAGGAAGAAAAGAGTAGTATGCATATATTGCATATAGTAGTTTAGTAGTTGGGGTAATTCTTTCACTCCTAATATATCTTGAGGTTTCTTTTAACTATGAGGTCTATGTAAAAAGAAAGTTTAAAAAAAAGATTTCAAGTGTACAAGCGGAGTTTTAATGGAAAGAATGGAACTACAAAAATTTGAAGCAATATATATGCTTGCTTGAGTAGATCGTCTGTTCCCCGTTGGTAATGATAATCGTATCTACAAATGAGACGCTTTTTTGGGATTTTTACTTTTCTTTCTTCTTATAAAATCACATGCCACGATTTTCTTACTTTCTTTTTACTATTCTACTTTTTCTACTTTCTATATTATACTACTATACTAACTCACGGAAGTCTTAAATCTTTAGTTTTGTGTCTACCTGGGGTGAAGGAACGTGGCATTATAGAACACACTCATCCATACTCAAAGGTTATAATCTTATATGTTGCGTTGCTTACTAAGTTTGAATTGTTTTGCAGCGCATGTGTGACGTGTAAAACTGTTTGTGTTTGTTTCTATTCTAAATGTTATATATTAAATATCCCTTTCTTTCAATCAGCAATGCTTTGTAATTCGATTCCATTCAATATTAAGCTACATCTCTGTAAAGATACATCGTATATCATTTATCGTGGCATGTCACCTCTGATATTGGTTGTGCGTGATATGGTTATTCTGTATGTGTGTGCTGAGAACGGAAGCGAACAAAGATTAACTAGAGGTATATATATATGTAACAAAATATATCATCTAGAGAGAAAGTTTATGGAGCGTGTGTGGTAAATTGATACAAACACAACAGCATTTCTTGTTATGTTGTTAGTAGATGGTAGTTTTGTTATTCTTTTCATTTTGTTTTTGGTCAAGCTCACTACTACCATGCACTCTACACATTGCAAAGTTTTAGTTTTTTTTTCTCAACATTTTCTATCGCGTTACGATTTTTTTTGTACATAAACTGTTATTAGTACCAACCTGAATCCCAAAGGCCGACCTAATAGGCTTTTTCTTTGACGGGACAGTGTCCGAAAATTCGTATCTCCGCGAATCGTTACTCCAGAGGACGTATAGCCCAGTTCCTTATCCGGTGGGCTAAAACAGACGCATAGATCAGTCGCAAAGAAGACTATAAATAATATGGCACTGACTGAGAGAGAAAGAGGTTAGACAGACAGAGGTTCCTTTTTCACTTTAAAATAGTTAGAAGGTTTTTAGCTTATATAAAAGGTGCATCAATTAGTTGTTGAAAAGTAGTCGGGGTAGTACAAAGTACAAGTTAAAAGTATATTAAATTATTAACGATTTTATAATATAAACACCAAGTGTGGAGAGTATATAGTAAGTATATTATATATATTATATGGGTACACCACTTTTGGAAAAATATGTAAGTTTGGTAAAAAGTTTTTTAAAAATTTAGTATACACATGTAGGGTTAGAATTAATGAAGGAATTTACAAGTTATTATTTCAATAAGTGATGAATACCGTTCATGTATTTTGTCTGGTTGTATATAACAAAAAGGAATTTTCTTGTAGTTGTTTGTACTTCCATTCATGAAAAATCAGACTAGAAATGTCTAATGTATATAAGTAGGCTAAATGTTACACTTTCTTTATAATATCATAACATAATAATATGATGGTAAACTCCGACCCTTCATTAAAAGATATTACTGCACACGAAAGAACTGAAAGAAAACAAGGAAATGAGCTGGCTGTGCTTGTAAAAAAAGTTTTCTGTTACATCATCGTGGTCGCGTGATAGTGAAATTGAAAGAGTGATGGCTAACATTTTAGTTCATTTATATTAATGTGGGCTCTTGCTCTTGCTAATATGTATATATTTATACCACCATCATATTTTTAATTCAAGTTTGTATGGCACAAAGAACTATCTACATAAAAGAAAATTGCAGTTGAGTAGAAAACTGTGTGGTAGAGATGGTGGTGGTCGGCGGTTATATAATTCTAACGGAATTTAGTTTAGAGTTGCAATATGTTTTGCATAAAAATTAAATCCGGGTTATATATACCTTTGTACCTTTTCAGTACAATCAACAATATATTCTGTTATACTATTTCTACTTCTCATGTTGTCAGTCTAACCAAAGTATAAAAGAAAATATGTATCAAAAGTGTACTTTTTAGTTAGTTACTTATTGTATTACGATTATTATAAAAGTACGAGGTTGAGCTCAAGTGTAAGGTATACATAATAAAGATAACTATATATTATGTATATAGACTTCAGTTTCAAAATTTAATGTTAAAATGTGAAAACATTTTGTTTTAGTTTTAACCCTAATTGGTTTAACTACGTTTGCGTTTTAGCTCTGTATGTGAGATGTGAAAGCTTTTGTTGTGCTTCCGTGAATAGGTAAATCAGGTTTTGATGGTGTTGGTTTGAGAAGCGGGCGAGAAATGTGAAATGAACGTATAATTATATAGTACAGTATATACTATAGAGAATTTTAAAGACAGATTGTTTATATAGATATAGATTAGTTATATAATGTGGCTATGGCATATAGCATCAATGAATGAATAGGGGAGCATATAATAGTAGTAGAGTGAATGAAAAGTATATAGATAATGAGAAGAGATTTTTTTAGTTGTGGTAAAATCTTAGTTCCACTAATAAGAGCTGAAGTGGTAGTGGTAAACTGAAAGTTTTGAATGTGAGTGGTAATGAGAGATGTTGTAAGAGTGCTACTGTAACACACAGTAAGTAGCAAAGGCTTATATATAGTATATATATGGTGAACTACTATAAAATAGACTTTGAAGATTAGACGTAAGAAAGGGCTCGGCGTAGGTATAGAAAATTATACGAAAAAAATGCTCCTTGTTTGAATGCTACTGTACTGAAATAAAGTAGTGTTACTTGTGATCTTGTTGTAAGGCTAAAAGTATATAGATATATATATATATATTTCTGTATTGCGATCAAGAATGAATTTTTTAAGCTTGTGTTTTTGTCTTCATTTAAACTTTCTCTTCACAAAAGTTGTAAGTAACGGGTGCTCTGTATGACTCCAGACGGGTTTCAGTTTACTGAAAAGTTGAACTAAATTCGACTTTAACTACGCCACGTGTAAGTGGGAAGAGTATCGCCTCCTGCTTCCAAAATTGAAGGGGCTTATACTTAACTGCATATGATTTCAATAGTGAAAGTAGATAGAATACTTTTTACACTGTGAGAAGTTTTTAGCTGGAATTCACACATTTTTGTACCATATACCTTATAAGTTAGACACACATTTTTATAACATATATTGGGCTTGGGCTTATACATTCTCAGTATACCCATAATGTGAAACTGGAACTAACCCCATTTCTTTTGTTGTGTCGGCTGAACAACTTATGTTAAGTGGCACTGCGATAGGTTGAATTACATCGAATTATTCAAATTTGCTAACTATATTATAATGTTGTAGGAGCTTGAGGGGATACTTTATTAGTTTTGATAACCTTCCATTTTCCAAAAATTGATTATGAAGGTGAATATGACATGCCTGAATGAATCTCGATATTCAGTTTCATCTATATACGATAATATGCATATACATTACACAAGCTAATATACGTATCAATTACTTCTCTATTTTTCCAAGAATTTAGATTAAGTTATTTTATCTAAACAAGATTTTTCCAAGCTGAAGTACCCCTTGTTTGGGACTGAAACACTTATTTTTACAGGATTTTCATTAAGATCTAACCTTTCAAGTAATTTTTTACAAGTATCTTATTTGTGATTACGGGGTTGATGGAACCTTGTTACATGCCTCACCGAAGGTGAAGAGAGGCATGTTTTAATTTCGTTCATGCTGTCCGTCCGGCAGTCCGG